>QNGE01003278.1:52535-86124 GCA_008508345.1 Paragonimus westermani | reverse complement strand
ATGATGATGATGATGATGATGATGATGATGATGATGATGATGATGATGATGATGATGATGATGATGATGATGATGATGATGACGAACCCGATATACAGTGACTAACCCCTTCATGGACGATTTCATTTGTCTACGCCAGGTCATCATCTCTCCACCTTGCACCTTACGCCAGTCGGCCGCAGCGTCAGCAAAGAATGCGCGATGTGGCAGGCGACTAGCTGACATCTTTAATGCAAAGTACAAATCTAAAGATTGAATAAAAGAACTCGTCTGAAAATCAGTGCCAAACACCCGTTTTCTAACCTCCTCGTTGCATACTCACTGATGTCACCCGATACGGGCGATTGAACGCAGACATCAGTAGTCAGGTACCTGAAGACGCTTCAGGGCCTCTACCCTGAACGGCCATGTCTCGCTGCTGTTAAGCAATACAGTTCTTAATATTGTCTGATATACGCGACCCTTAAGCCTCAGAGAGTCCTCCTTGTCGCCAGAAGTGTCTCAGATTGGCAAACACTACCCTAGCCTTAAAGATACGCGCTTCTGTTTCATTCCCTGTCGCCGATGCAGCTTCTCAGGTACACACATCGGTCAAAAACCTCCATGGCTTCGTTATCCAACATGAAATCTACGTAATCACAACAATCTAGCAGAAGCACTTCACTTTGAGGCTGCAAAGCGCATTCCGAAGTATTTAGCAGAGCGCGAAGTAACGTCTAACATTGTTTGTGCTGCTTGAAAGTTGTCAAACGGCAGCACCTTGTCAGCATAACCAAGATCAGTCAGTCTTCCGCCAGGTGAGGTCCACGCCGGCATTTTGTGAGTGCCTCAGACAGTCCTCCAATATTCCATCTATGACGAGATTGAACAAAAATGACAGAAGTGGACAGCCTTGACGTACGCTGCTAATGATGCTGAAACTGTCAGACAGTTCATTGTAAACCCTAACATGAGCTGAAGTATGGGCATAGAGCGCCGACAGTATGTTCACATTCTTGATCGATACAACCCTGCGTTCAAGTGACTCTGAAAGTGTAGATCAATCCACTGAGTCGAACGCACCTCTATAGTCGGGAAATACGGCGATTTTTGGTCGGCGGTACACATGACGCCGATCCAGAATTTGACGAAGAGTAAAAGTGTGGTCTGTACATCCCCGCCGAAGGCGAAACCCTGTCTGTTCTGCCCTAATGTTTACCTCTCGAATTGCAGTGAGTCGACGAATTATAATGGGTGCCAGAATCCTAGTAATGACTGCGGCCAAACGAATTCCCCTACGGCTTTTGTGAAAGCCTTTGATACCTTTCTTTAACATAAGGACTATTGTCGCCTGGCTGCAGCACGGAGGAATGGTCTCCGTCGTGAATGTGATTTGAAATAACTGAATCAGGGCTTCTACTAACGCCTCCCCATCTTTTCTTAAAAGTTCCAGCACGAGATCATCTGAGAGCTGAAATGCAATTGCGGACTGCAGTTCTACTCGGTGGTTCCAAATCTACCACCCAGGGTGCTACATTACGTTTGTGGCGGCAACACAGTAGAAGCAGGAGGCCAGCTAAATTGACCCTCAAAATGTTCTGCCTACCGCTGTAACCTTGTGGATTTGTAGATGAGTGTGCCGTCTGTTTCGCTACTAGGTTCGCTGACAGACAGTCACCTGGGACCAGTGGCACGGATAAGCTTGAAGAGTTTGCCAGTGTTCCCTGAGGCGAAGGCGGTCTCAATTTCTTTAACTTTTTCCACTAACCAAGCCTGATGATCAGCTTTTACGTTTCAGTTTCCCAAAGGTATCACAGACTTGTTATTTGAACTACCAGGAGGAAGTTCCCGTCTGGTCTCTCTGAAATTCAATATCTGTTCAGCCCACGTACCCACGTGTCGCATTCCACACTACCTGCTTCCCGAATGGCCAGTGAGATTTGAGTCCAACAGCTGTCAGGATCTTTGGAGTGAGAACCATTAAGGCAGCTTCTTAGTTCGGTTTGGTACTTATGCTTTACCGATGGTAAAGCTTAATGGGCCTGCCCACCGTCATGATCATAACAGCCTTGAGCTTGACCAGAAGGTACTGTGGATCGGGCCGCCGCTTACTTCAACGATGAAGTAGAATATCTCAGAAATGAAAAGCATTACCAAGAAGGTTAAAAGTGGTTAAAGAGGAGTATCTTAAAGAACGAGAAATCGTATGACTGCAGGTACATCATTGATTCCGGAACGCTGCCATCTTGGCAGCGGTTTGAGTGATCACGAGGACCCTAAACAAGCAGGCTTCAGTCAGCATTGTTAAGCTCCAGGGCCACTTTCTGCTTCCGATGAAGGACCGCCTGGAACGCAGTAGTTGGCCATTCGGGTCCCGTCGTCTACATCGTCTGGTTGAGGCTAGGTGCATTGTTCCTCCAACTATTCAGCTCCCTGTCAAGTCGATACGATTAGTTAGCAGTAAGCGAACAGTCGTTTTCACATATTTTCTCATATCGACTCGGCGGCGAGTACGACCAAAAATCAAAGAGAAAACCCTTTGCATTCCCAGATGAAGGGCTGGTTCGATCTCTTTTGCCCATTTTTCCAATTGGTGTTCACGGTCATCGTGATACTCAGAGCCAAGTGAGATTGATCAACGCTTGTTCATGTAGCTTACCGACATGACAGAAATCCACTTCTGTCGCAACTGCATCTCCTCATAACGAGCTTCCGTGGCTGCTGCGATTCACTTCCAATGTTCGTTAGGTTCTGTCGCCTGGCTCGAACTGGACAAGTTGTTCGCCAATGCTTCCCGGTAAGCGTTCTCCACACCCTCCTCGCCCAAATGTCATTTAAGTATCTTGCATTTGCGAGTGCATGACTTCTGAACCAATGACAAAGCAAAACGGTCACACACAGCAGCGTGGTCCGTAGCATCGGCAGTGCTTGGTGTGACAGACGTCTCTCCGGTTTCCTTGGCATATGACCCGTCCATCTAATCTGTGCAAGCTTTAGAACAACAAAGAAACGCGTTTGGTATTCCACCTAGTACCCGCCTGCGAATCTGTCCATTGTTTACCGATTGGTGCCTTCTAAGGAGAGTACTCGAACGTAGACATCGATCGCCAAATATCTGAAGACGGTTTGCGTCTTCTACCAGGAGCGTCCAAGTTTGGCACTCACTGTCGCCTTCTATTCGCCGCCCTCAAGCATCATAGAGAGGCCTCTCTACCGCCAAGGATGTCTTAGGTTGGTGAATACGACCCTACCTTTAGAGACACGAGCTTCCGCTCTGTCCCCTATATTTCCATAGCTGTGTATGCTACTTCCTAAGCACACAAACCAGTCAGCAACCTCCACAACTGTACAGTCAGCAATCTCACAGAAGCGTTCGCGCTTCGAGGCTTCAAACCGCATTTCGAAACGTTTTGCGAAGGACGAAATAGCGTCTGGCATTGTTTGTGCAGGTAGAAAGTTTTCAAATAAATTGACGTAATGAAGGTCATTTGGTCTTTTGTCAGCTAAGTGGTACACTACCATTTTCACTTATCATTGATGAATGTTATTGTGATACTCGGGATTAGGGACTTCGAATAACCCTAGGAATCGTACTTGAATTGAAACCTCCAACGCAAGTAATAAGACCTGGTACTGGTAGCAGTAAGCAATTGTTATTCATGAATTGAGACGCCGAATTTATGGATGTACAACAGTATTAAAGAAATCACAACCTGTCAGTGGCACATGTAACCTCATAAACTGTATGTTAATTGGTGGAATACGAAACAGATGAATTGGCGAATAACGGAAGGCACAACACTGAAACTGTTCATCCAATCCTGATATTGTATCTTTAACGTGATGTTTGGATTGGCCGTTTGTCAGATCTTCTGTTGTGTCGGGATTTGGATAATCGATGAATCGAGATTTCCGCCACAGTTGTCTGTCTCACCGATAGACGGACGTTCTGCGTTATCCAAGATTCACCATTTTCGTTCAGGCTGCTCTTCAGCGTCCTACTGGTCTCCTTCGTGAACTTGTTATATGAACTATCAATAGGACCGTTTCATCTAACGTTGAGCAACTCTAGGGATTTCTCTGCGATCAATTGTTTGTTCAACCCATCAACCGCCGTGCCGCATGCTGTAGTTCCTGGTCCGTGAGTGGCCTGCAAGATTTGGACCCAACAGCTATTAAGATTTTTGGTGCGAGAACTGTCGAGCTTGCGGCCCAGTCAATTTCCTAGTTATTAGCCGTTGCTACCGGTGGCATCGTTGACCAGCAAAACTGCGAGCAAGACGACAACACATTGTCTGCATCCATATATGTGCCTCAATAAGAACGACTGTCCTGAATAATTTCACATCACCTATAACTAAAAGTTATGCAGCCTATCTCATACTAGGTCTTATTCGAAGAAGGAGGGTGCTGGGTGCAACAGTGACGTGCAAGAGATTTATAAGTAGTGCTGGTTAAAGGTAGCTCTTTTGGGGCGCACAGTCACGATCGCCGTCCACAACTATCTGAGCGAAATATCAGTCCAAAACTGCCACGTAAACGCGATCGACTTGGACATTCAAATCTTCGGCCAAATTGGCTAGATGAGAACTGTGTCAACCTCAGAAGAGCACCCAGATCTAACACAGACATCGTTGCAGTCAACGTCTAGAGCTGGCCTCAACGGAATTTGGCGAGCAGATGACACAGTCACTGTTAACGGGGCTCTTAGCTGTTATTCGGCTCGCTGCCTTGAGAACTGTAACTCTGAATGTGCAGTTGCTGAGGAGTCTGCTGAGGTAGAACCGGGTGTCTGTTTGGCTGTTTTTGCATTAGGTCTCTTCCAGACTTCTTTCTTGACTTCAGCCTATTGAAAGACCTCCCGTTTGTGTCTACTTCCTAATGGTTGGTTAGTTTTAATGTCCACCAAGTTGCCTGTCGGGTCATCAAGACTTATTTTGCACAGCAGACAGAAGGGAGAAGTGGTTACTGAATATTAGATTTCTGGACTGTTCCACTAAGTGGGTTGGGTATGTGATGTCCGCCCGGCCGGATAAATAGTAGACACATCACCTAATGAGAACGCCATCTGAAACGGTTGCCCTTCGCAATCAGTAGCGTGTTTGCATCGAATACCCTCTAGTTCTTTGGTTTAACCCTCTTTTACTCATTTTTCTTGAGTTTTCTCTTCACTGCTGCCACGAATGTGGCTGCTCGCACCACAAGATTATCTGCTCAGACTCAAGACTGTCACTATTGAATGAATGAAGTAACCATCATTTTCGGTCAGACTCGTTTAGAACCCTTTCGGGGGTCGCTTGTTGCACCTCTGCACTGTGAGTCAGGCGACTGAACGTTGTTTTTGGTTTGGTGTCCTCTGTGTTTGTGCTTCGTAGTAATTACTGGTTGATGCGAAGTGCTTGTCACTGCCTGAAAGTGATCACTATCGGGATTGGGGAGTGGTCCCTGTGTAATCGGAAGACATATCAAGCGTTCCTCTGAACCTAGCCGAAGCGGCCGCCTGTGTGAAAGTTTCACTGTGTTGTGTTTGTGAATGTTTCTCATATTGTTACGAATGGTCCCGCAGAGTGCACTTGTGAACAGCGAGAGCCCCCCAACAGTGTCACTATTGCTGCATGTTTCTTTTTTTTGAAGACCGCCCGATTCCGTTCGTCCTCTTTTCTACGCCAGTGGTACTTCGTCACAGGGCGCACGGCGAAGAAAAGTTTTCTTGTTGTGTGATGCCTCGGTACGTCCCGGGCACTACTTCCTCTTCGTCATCAACAGCAATACGTCAGTGATCGGTAGTGACTGGTGTTTGATCTTCATGAAGCTACGGAGTTGTTCTGAGCTAACGGGGTCCTCACATGATTAGTTCATCATTCGGATAACGTGCTATTTAGACGCGCGTTTTCTCCCTCGTCGTGAGTGAAGCTGTTTTCCAATTGTAACGTTTGTGGTGTCATGGTACTGTCAAAGGAATCGTACAGATCTACCTAGCCCTGAATTAACCACATTAATATTGTCACCACTCAGCGATCAGATACTGATCAGTAAGGTCAACTTGCCTAACGTCGGACATTCTCACCTAAGTTGACATGCAACCTGGTGATACGCACAGCGCCGCTGGTAGCTTTAAACTGGTGTTCATAACACTACCCTTTGGGGTGGATGCTTAGTGTATAACATGACAGCAAACGCGTTACTGGGTGGCATGTTGAAATACGTTAACTATAAATCGCGTACTGTGACTACACTTAGACCCACAGCACCGCGTCATATTCACAATTGGTATCCGTTTTTAGGGCTTTCACGTTTAGGGCTTTCGCGTGTCTGCCATTACTAATTTGACCATCCGGTATTCTGTCCCTTTACCAATTTTTTGGTGGTCTAGTATTATATATTGTTATTACATACCCGTATAGGTCACGTTACTGCAAAATGTCGCGGCGAGTTTTCACCACCGAGGTTAACTTTTTTATGCTGTGTGAATTTATTGTCTCCTCGCTGTTGAACGTTGTTTCGTAAATGCTTGTCTTTTGTTCGAGTATGTCCCACACGGAACATACTTGCTTCTCCTATCGACGTAGGATAACCGGTAACTTCTAAACCTTGTTCATTCCAGCTGGCTTCACACAACTTGAACATTTGTGATCCTCGACGTTCCAGCGCAGACTTCTGCAAGGCACAGTACAGCGTGGTCAAATAGACGTCAGGCGATCTGTAGGAAGCCAACTGTCACATCGGACTGCCGTTGCCTGATTGGTTTTGTGACCTCTGAAATTCCCGAACCAACTTCTATTCCCACTGAGGCTGGAAAACGGCCAGTAAGTGTCTCGGGAGACATTCTTCTGCGCTTAATGCCTCTTTAATCGAAGTGCACATGTCTTGGGTTTTATTCAGCCGCGTCACGATGCTAACTTGTTCATACTATCGCCCCTTAATTATATTCCTCAAAGTAGCTCATTAGTTTGGACATCAACTATTAATCGCACTGTATCATTCTTGACCTAACCATCTCAGCAGCTTTTTATCTGAGTTTTGAAAGCTCAATGTCTCCCCGACGTTTGGCCCGGTGTAACATAGCAGACGACCCGTAGAATAAAAAAAATGAAACGTCTGCTTAACACACGTCAAAGCAGAACTGAATCCGTTGTCTATTTTGAGTCAGTTTGCCAACATTCCACGCATTTGTTGTCCGTGATGTCGCCAGTTGACACACATTTAGTAGCTTTTAAACTGAAACTTGTCCCTCAAGTTTTTGTTTTCTACGTCACAGTGCTACATGCTGCATCTATCGTTCCCATCGCTGGCGACTGAGCCTGTAGGCACCACCCAGGTTATGTAGTGTTTCTAATGTCATATTTTGTTAGAGTTTGCACCTTGTCAGTTATTCATGTTTTGATTAGCACCTCTTTTGCAACCGGTAGCTTTTCCTTTAAGGTGAATAAGAAACGTTAGTGAACAAACAGAGCGTACCACCTTTTTCAGGGAGCGAACGTTAAAGACCTCAGCTAATGTTGTTTACGCCAACGCGTAACTGATTGTTGATTTTTTGGATCAAGCATATTGTGCTATTAGTCTGAACAAACTGTACAAGTAATGGTGTAACTCAAGTGAGGTATTTTTAGAGGATAACGATGCTGTTTACCAGTCAAGTGCGTCCACTCACACCCTGGCTATTTCAAAACCTTTTACTTTTCTCGAGGTAGTTTACCAGTGGCAACTATCATTGGCCCGATAAATCATATGGTAACAAGCACTTCGTGTTAGTGAAAACCGAAAAATTATCTTCGGCTTCAGTATTCATTCACAACAATGATGGAAAGTTATCTAGTTTTATACATTTTTTGATGATAATTTCGGCCGTTCTTTCTGGCAGCACTTTTCCGGAAACAATGTCCGTGATCGCACCCAGACATCTGTCGATGCCTAACACAATGTCAGCTATTGATACGAGTCGGAACTCAGTATCTTCTCGCGCCACGTCTCAATCTAAGTTATCCCGCCAGCTTCAACATCCCCACGTTACGCTGATTGAGTACAAAACTGCCCGTTTCCTCATAACCGATCAGCCGAGCGCCAATAATATGGAAAACTTCATACATGTAAGTTGCTTTGTGTAAATTAATTTCCTTGCAGTTCATTTTATGTACACGTATCGTTTGCTTATGTTTTAGTCATCCTTAGAACAGAGTGCTTGTCTGTGTTATTCGGATCTACTTGACTCATGCTTCACAATACCTCCCCAGCTTTTTGTACACGGGAAGCTTGTGGCATTTTCCTGCAGGTTACCAAGGCTATGCTCGTGCAAAACAACTTCCCCTTACGATCAATACCTACACAAATTGATTCGCCTACTTTGATTTCTCACGGACTGAGAAAGTATCTCCGGATTACGGGAATTCTAGGTATTTCTTCCAACGGCCTTAACGGTAAAGACGAAGGAGTAAACGACGTATTTTAGTACAGGTTACTTAGCGCTAAACCAGTTACAAGAACGTTTTCACCCAAGTGTTCTCTTTGAACTAATTTATACTTGCTTAATTCCTGTGTTCATTTGTACTTTGCGATTATTTTTGTGTCGTCTATTCTGGTGGAAAGGCTCTTCTAAACAACATATTTAAGTCTGGAATCGCTTCACTGTCAAATTTATCCCTTTTGCGTTCGCCCGTTTTAATGCCGCCGATTTTTTTCCCGCTGAATTGCCGGCGACCGTAAATCGGTTTCCTTCAGCTTGGGCGGACTTCAGTCGATCAAGTGTTCGTTCCTGACCATTTAGCCTTAATCGATTTCGTCAAACTTATCCAATGGTTCCGATCGCAAACACTTTCAGGGGCACTTCACGGTTTCTTCCGGAACAGTAGCTCGAGCACACACAAGGTGTCCAATCTCTTTCATTTGAATACCATTGTGCTAAACGTTGTCGATATTCTTCCACATTTATGATACCTACATCCAGCGACTGATTTGTTTATTGCTTTGAGTTAAGGAAGTACGTTTCCGCTTCCGTGTGCTGCGTATGTTGAAGTGGATCACCTTTGCAACTTCGCTTTTTTGTTCGCTCGCCGAGCGAATGGACAGTGATAATATCGCTTGACATCCCTTGCAATTATTTTGGAGTAACCCAAGAAGGAAAATTCTTATCAACAATGCAAACGTACTTCGGAACAGCTGTTTACTACTTGGACCTTTTCCCATTGTGGAATTTTTCATCGTTGAAGGCCACTTTTTTCTCCTGTGTTAGTAACCGGAGTAAGCCACATTCTTTATAGTTAACCCGATGTTATGCGGAACTTCTTTCCGAAGTGCGTTACCCAAAAATCCCGTTGCAGTTTTGTGAAATATGGCATTCAACAAGTGCGCAGTGACGTCGCGGAATCATTAAAACAAAAACAGGGAAAACAATTTTGGTACAGAAACTAAAATGCGGGTTGATTGCGTAATCTACTTTCAAGAATTTTTAGGATATCGCCGACTCACGAATTCCATGAAACCCGGTTGACCACAGCCACTATCGTATCTTGGGTGGCTGTTTTGTTTGGGAACAAAACTTCCCTTCATTTCCGCTTTGATTAAAATTGTTTTCACGGTCTGTGTATGCGAATTGACCGCCATAAGCTTAGATTAAAAGTTGAATAGGAATTAAACGATTACATCTGCCAACTTTCTACCAAATCCTCCATCCTAAAAGGGGCATAGATAGTGCATTAATGATGTAAATTTCAGGTTGAGAAACACGATGGATTAATAATGATAGTGTTAATAATAATAGTGAACACGACATGAACATTGCTGCTACGTTTTAAAGCATTTGCTGATTCATCGAACACAACCGCATTCCACTTCATCTGTTCTGAAAACTGCAGATAGAACACCTGTGTACTGCTCGTTTTGGTGTCTTCTAGTCTGACCAGTGGCATCCTATTCTAGTGTAGGTCAATTATGTTTGACTTGATAAAAGCACTGCGAAGGCATCCGTGTAGTTTCAAACAGACTTACTGTGCCAACTTGACGTAGTGATTAGACGAGTGTGAGAGACTGTAGTCTAAGTGACTACCATTCCAAGCGCTTCTCTCTCCAGGGTGTTTGGTGACATCGATTCTAAATCTCACAAACATTTCGAACTTGAAGTTGCACTGAGTTCCTGAACGGACTAGTGTTTGCTTAGTTTGGGCCCAGTGAGTGGTTGTGTGTTCGAAGTCAGACTTGGTTAATCTGTTAAAGTTTGTCCCCGCGAACCGAGGAAGTGTTGTGCTTATGATATGGACATGTACTGTAACCTTTGGCAGTTATTATCACGAGTTATTTTTATCGCATATTCATCAGTCTTTTTGAGAAGACTAGACACTCACGATTTGCATTTCTAGAGTACTGGATTTCTTCACACCGAGATCCCCGTACTTCTAATTTATGAACGGAAGTCGGTCCTCCGCAGCCTACGTTACTCCCAGACTATTCTGTCTGGGCTCGGTTCATGCTATTTTTCTTGGTTGTTTCTTTTGTTTATCGTACCTTTTTTACGGCTTGTATCATCTAGTGCGCCGACAACATATCTGGAAGTTGGAGCAACTTAGCCAGATTTTAATTAATTTGCGGCTCACACTTGTGTGTATGCTGCGGCACATCGCGTAGCACATATAACCGTGACCATCCGAGCTTTTCCTGATTGTTCTACGTATTGGTTTTCTTCTATCTTGTGGTCGTATATGTAGATGTTTAGCCGGACTTCGACCGAAGATGGTGTGAAAAACCAACCGGTCGGGTTGGTTTCATAGGTGGGCTAAACCTTTTAGAGGGCAGTCCAATCAACCTGTTATTTCAACCAGTTATTTCATTCTAGGTGAGCCTTCATTGGACACAAGTTGCACTGGGGCTTACATTGTTGAAGCGTAACAAGATCTCAGGATTCGAACGCATCCGATGTGCTCTTTTCAAAACTGTTAGAGAAAGTAAAATGCCAATGTTGACCAAGCTGCTTTGGGCGACTTGTCTACCGCGTGATTGACACTTATCAACAATTACTCTCGTTTGTATGCATATGACAGCTATGGTCCCCGGTTCCGCTTTTGTCATGGCTAAGTTATCAGCCTACGTTTTATTGCGCCGGCCCACCAAATCCAGCTAGATATCCGAAAAGCAGGCGGGATGCCGGTGTGGTCGGGGATGCATGAGTCACATTTCTTCCGTACAACACTTCTTGGAGTATCGCCTTTCTTGTTGATTGCCGACGATCAAGTTCTTTTTAAACCTACTGGCTGTTTTTGATTTAGTTGCTTTTGTTATATTTTATCATGGTTTACGTTGACGGCACTTTGCACTTTGGTAAGGTTCCGACTGCATTGGCCATGTTATACTGGCAACTCATCCACAGTTAACTGTTAGCTAGAAGGCAGCGAGTGTGTTGGATATAGGTCGGCTACCTCGGTTATATTCGACTGATTCATATTACTGATTCATATTAATCAACCATTTCAGTCTTTCGATTGGCCACGTTCATTTTTCGGTTACGATAGCTTGTCGGTCTTCCTTCAGATTCCTGTTACATCTGTGACCTCAACAAAACACTCTCTACAGTTGAGTCACGTACTCCGCAAGTCACCTGAGTGTTTATTGCGCCGGGTAGTATTCACAAGGGTTCCCACCTGTTGGACAAATCACGGTGTTCAGGCAGCATGTGAGAACAAGCCTGAAGACCCTGACCATTCGTTGCATAAAGTGGTAGATGCTACCTGTCAAGTTGAGGCCCTCGTGGACACTCAAATCTGTGGTTAGAGTGCTGTCCAAAACGGCAACGTGCCACAATCAATGACTTTCTGCATTCGTAACACTTATAGTCTTTCCAATTGGTCTTTTTTACCCTTTTTGATAACTTATCATCATCACTATCACAGACAGCAATGATGATTTTTTATTCCGGAATATCCGGAGTTGCTGATGGGGTAAACAGTGGCTTGAGTCATAATGTCTTCTGGTGTAGCTTATGACCGTCATGGTTAAAGGAATGAATTCGTTTCGTACTCAAAATCTAATTGCCTTTGTATTTCATACTCTACACAAAATGTGTCAGTTTCCAGTCATACAGTTGTAGCCCTCCTATTTCGCCGTTTGTTTTCTGTTTCCTTCAGTCGTGTCTCCTACCTGCCTGGGTTGTGACTCCGGAGAGCCTAATTTTTCTGTGATATAAGGATATCAAATTTATTCTAGTTTGCCGTTTGGCCAGCCATCCTTGGTTAACACGCCGTTTCTCACGTGCTCCTTGGTCTCATTTCCTCAGGTTTACATGGGATGCTGTGCATGTGGGTAGAACCACAATTGGTGCAGCGCTGGCCAATTTTAGTAGCTTGTGTGCGCGCCCTCTTGGGCCTCGGGCATTGACAGGTTAATCAGAAAACTGATCCCGCCAACTATGCTGTTCGAATGAATCAGACGTGCATAATATTCACTGGCTGTACTTCCGCTCATTTACATTCGCTTATCTATACGGATAACAAACGCAGCCTCGATTAAGGTCTGCTTTTCAAAATCTCTGTATACCTTTCACCGTGTCGCAACGGGAGCGATGCTCCCACAGTTAGCATTTAGTAGAAAACAAATCAGAGATGGCCACCTAATACAAATACTGTTTGTGGAATAGTGTATGCGTTGTCTCGTGTAATGCGTAGCTTTTGTTTAGTTTCAGTTTACTTACCAGAGCCATGTGAATATGATACAATCAACTTTGTCAACCCGGAGAAATCATGATCAGCACACCAACGGTAAAATCCTGGCGTTTCCAAAAACTGGACAGAAACATTGGCTCTGTTTTTCTGCAAGCGTGTCCGTTTATTCTGCTTCACTCATGTTTCATCCGGTTTCCTCGTGGTCCCACATGCGACTGTCATCTGTTCGTCTGCCACACCGAGCACTGCCGGTGCTGCGGCGGACTGGCGTAAGTTATTAGGCGGACAGATGATGACTTGATGGAGACCCTGTAGGTCAAGTTCATCTCCTGGGCTTGTGACCTCACGACTCCCAGAGTCCCTAGCTGGAGACTTTGGATGAGGTGGTGGCTAATCGGGGCCCAGTGAAGTGAATGCTGTCGTTGTTTGGCTGGGTTGCCTGAGAAGTGAGTGCACCTAATGACACAGGCAGTGAAAGCCGTAAGGAATCTATCTAGTTAATGACGCCTTAATTTCAGTTACAGCTCGGTCGTTTGTCTGCAAGACTTTGTAACCTTGGTGTGGAGTGTACGAACATGGGCGTAACTATTTTAGTATTTAAGCCGTGTCCCCTCCCTACCCATTTTTTCTTCCTATATAAGACTTATTTGTTTCCTTATGGTTATGTGGCAGTTAAGTTTCACTGAATGCCACTGATCTATTGCTGTTTGGGATGATGGTGATTATGATATTATCTCTATCTGATGGCACGCTAACCGATACCTCCCATGAAGTGCGTTGCTTTGTTAAACTATAGAAGACGAGGCTAACCAGTATTGTGAGCTGCAAAACGCTAGATATACCCTATATGGATTTCTACTGGGATCGTTGACGCATTGTACAACTAATGGAGACCGCAAACGGATCACTGCAGCGGACACTGATGATAGTCAACGCTGGACGATATGTGGGACGTTGTTGCCGAAACCATTTCGCCTTGTTGGCTATTCATTTGAACGCAGTTTTCTTATGCCAGTCTATCCGGGAGGAATGTTGAATAAGTGTGGTTTGGATTGTAAAAGTGTCAGGCGTGACTGTGGTACAAACTAGCACTTCTATCTCGGACTTTTCGGCTCCTTGGATGTTCACAGTGGGTAGTCGTTTAAACAAGTGAACCATAGTTTTCTCTCATGGAGCGTTCTTGTCAGAGTTCAGGGAAGACGACTCAAGGGTAATGTGTGCATTCCTACAACATAGCGACGGTTCTTCAGACTTTGTGTTTGTTGCTCTCTAGAAGACAGTGGTTATCGAACTATATGTTCGTGATGTTCAAGCGTCTGGTTAGACGTAAAGATGTGAGGTGTGTGGTTGTTGTGTAGCCCTGTGCGCTCTTTTCGGGTTCATTTTGGGATTTATGGACCACCTGAAGTTAGACCTTCATTTTTGCAAGTGGACTGGAAGGGTTCACTTGCGCAGAATGAATTTTGGCATTTCCGTGATCAGATTAGATTTTGTTTAATAGGCGAAGAATCATCATAGACCAAGAGTTGTGGAGAGTGCCGTTGGACATAAGCAATGGTTTTTAAAGGACTCATTTTAGGATATTCAAAAGAATCTTCCAAGCGACGTGGTCACTGAACAAAGAGCTTGGCTGTCTGGAACAACTAATAAACTGCAGTTTGAAACACTCGGTTCAGCAAGATTGCGGGAAGGCATAAATTGCGACACAGAATTATTTCGTTTGGTGTCACCGGTCGACTACTTAAAGCGTTCACTTATATAGGCCTAGCGCATGGTGACAAAGCAATGAAACGAACGAACGTCACATGGATGTATGTTAGCGTGAGGTAAACCGTTTCACTGTCAGGGAGACGAGATTGGCTGTATTAACACCTTTCATCAAGGAATCAGTGTGTGAGCTTGATGGCAAAACGTGCTAATACAGCCAATCTCGTCCCCCTGACAGTGAAACCGTTTACCTCACGCTAACATGCATCCATGTGACGTTCGTTCGTTTCACTGATTTGTCACCATGCGCTAAGCCCACGCAGCTGAATGTTTTGGTAGTCGACTGGTGGCGCCGAACGAAATACTTGTATTTCCCAGTATGTGACTTCTTGCCGTCTTGACCATAATCTGGAAATTGTTTGTTTTTATAGGAACATTGGTAAACTGTTTCAGTTTGTTTATGACACATATACCGAAAGGTCATCTGTTGTTATTGTTCAGAGACTGCATTCATGTAAGGTAGCACATTGGGCACGGCACTTCAACGTGCAATTCCAGTGAGCTTCTGTTTCCACTACGTCACTTCTGCTTATTTCTCAAGTTACGACGTGATCTGCTAACATAAAACTGTTGTCAGTCCAAGGTCATTTATTGCGTTACGCCCCTGAAACGTTTCACAATTGTTTGGTGGTAAGACGTTAGTGAATACTGCGAATCACTTGTTCCAACTATTATTGTTTTATACACCCGCAGCTTTTTAGTGTTCAGTGTTATCGTTTACTGTCCCGTTATCCCGGATTTGCATAGGAAACACTTGTTTTATCGTTCGCCTAGAACCTTCATTTCTTCATTTGATTGTGCTGTGCATTTTTCTCCTAGACCTGTCACCTTCACAATGTCAACCTGTTGGTCCGCGTGTGTGAACCGACCTACGATGAAAAGTTACTGGAAGCTGCCGGTATTTCAGTTGTGGTCAGTATCTTTGTTTTCCGTCTTGCCCTTTCCAAAATACTGTTTGCGATCGTCACTGTTGTTCACTTATTCAGTACTCCATAGCTTCGCCGAGTAGCTACATGGGTATTGCCGTTTTTCGCTTTCCTTAATATGTAAAATCGGCGAATGAGCTTCCGGTGCACCACTCACCCTCCTACCTACCTAGTTCAGTTTTTTATTCAGCACGGCACTGCTCATGATACTGTTACCACTCATCGTGATGAGACGTCAGGAGCCCGGAGCGTGTAAACCACCACGTGATTAACAGTGACGCCAGCGTTCATACCGAATGTGATCACCTTCTGTATAGCAATTCCGAATAGTTTTCGTTGTTAGAAACTGAGCTGAGTAGGATTCGTTACACTTTTTCGGTGGCACTCGAGTAGTTTTTGCCATCGACCTTTTGCTTGATCTGCATTTGTTTTCCGGTTTTTAGTTGCATGCAAGCTGGTTGCTTGTGAGTTACCCGGACTTGAACGAGCATCTAGCGTTCTGAATTGCAGTGTGACATTTCCAGGCCACTGCCGTTATCATGGAGCTTCCCACTATCCTGATCATTGATTAATTGTACTCCAGTGCATCTTTTACAGTTTCTAACCCTTTTTTCAGGACATGGAATTCGAAGATGGAGCACCTCCAACTGAATCGGTTATTCAGAAATGGTTCCAACTGCTCAACGACTTGTGGCACACGCAACCGGACGCTTGCGTAGCTGTTCACTGTAGGGCCGGTTTGGGAAGGTAAGTTTCATCAACAGTGAAGGATCATTTAGTTGAAGGAAGTTATTTCCTCCTGTCCACTCATGTTCGAACTGTGTGTATTGCCACATACAAGCCGGTTGTTTTTACCCCGGTTGTGGATCAATTCTGGGTAACTTGGGGGTACCGAAGTAATGGTTCCTGTAATAGTCCTGTAAAAAGAAACACGAACAGGCATGAGCCAAAGGCTCAATAAACCGTGCACATGACCTACACAAACGAGAACTAAAATGGCGCTAACAACAAGGCAGCACGCTCTGTTACACAGTTTACATCCGATCAGTGCGCGCTTGCTAATCTCGAGTATGCTTTACAGTGTTGAACTACGGAGAATTGATCCGACAATTGTTTGAATGACGTTGATAACGGGGAAACTAATGTCAGTATTTGGCCTCCTTCAGTTGGTTGTATTCTGTGGACATTTGATGAACTGAGTGAAAAATGCCATTTCTGTCCACTTACACAGTTGTTTGGCGTAATCATTTCTTAGCTATTGCTTGACACTGGTTATCTGTGTTAGACCCGGTTAGTTTCATTGTTGCAGTTTTCGATACAAGAGCTTATGAGTTAGATCATTATTTACATCAGAAAGGCAATTCTCGCGTTATTAAGCAAAACGTATAACTTTTGGTTTTACACACGTGCATGTGTCTGGATTTTCAGGAGCAGATGTACCATTTGAAAGCTTGGTTCTGGTCATGGTTAAAATATCACTTGCTGTATTTGAGGGCCTGTTACGCTGCATACTTACCTATGATAAAGACACTAATAACCACTAATGTCCTTGAAACAAATGGATCAATGGTGCGACCGCATTCTATACCGTTTGCAGGTGTTTTGTTTCGGTGTATTTTTTGTCACTCATCCTCTGCATCCTCGACTCGATGTATACATTTCATATGGTGTTTGCTAGTGCGATTGCTCTTTCCATTACACCAATTGTAAAAGACTATGGTTTTTCCTGTTCGATAGCTAATTACTTACTCAGGACAGATCACAATCTAGGCATCACCAATCCGTTTAATAATCTGTTCCGCGCCACAGGGACATCCTACAGTTTCTAGAAGTGTTGTCAGTTTGTCGGCTGTACTCATCTCTGTGCTCATGAATTGTTCTCCAGTTGAGTGCTGTGTTCAGTGTTAAACCGTGTCAAGGACACCATGCTGTTGACGTTGACACCATTTCACGGAATGGTCGATCATGCACTGGGTACACATACGAAATGAGTAGATGAAAAACGAAAGCAACGGAAATTCACTGGAGTGGTTAGTCAACAGTCTCACGGTTGTGAGTTCACCGTCTACTGCTGCGTTGTCGTGTCAGAGAACGTTTCCAGCCATTTGCTTGAATTATCGTGCTCTCCCTAGCCTTGCACACTGAAACAGACAAAGCGTTCGTAACGCATGACGACGTTATCGCTCGGCCGCGTATGTAATATCGCTCATTTTGCTGCCTCTTGATTGCTTCACAATTGGGTTACATGGCGATCTACCTCTTGTCTCGATCGTGTTTGCCTGGTGTTTGTTCTGACCTACCGGACGCCGCTAGGCACACATCTCACATATAGCGCATGTGTGTGATGCTAATCTTCGTTCAGCCTCCAGCCGGTGAGCCTCTATGTGGTCGGTCCCCTGAAACTTACCTACGACGGAAGGTAATATTATGCAGTTCGTAGAGCTGCCCGACTGAACGCACACTCTTCCCATAAACTGAGGCTAAATCCTTTAAAAAAATTTTGCCTTCCTGGGTTGGTGAAGTTATTTTGATTGACGACGCCATAGATAACACTGTTCCATTTTAAAAGATGACCTGCATGGTTCTGGCGCAAGCCACCGAAGGATTTCCGTCATGACCGCCCGCAGCTATTGCGGGCGGATTATCGGCAAGGAACAAGCTGTATTTCACTCTGGTCCAAGCCGCGTTAGTCGCCAGCTGCCTTTGCGTCGCTGTTCATCTATAGGACCGATTGTTGTCTTTTTAGATATCAGTGGGGGGCCGTTTATTAAAATCCAGTTAAGCTTCTTTATCAACCACTTGATGTACTGTTGCCCATTATTATTATTATTATAGCATCCTTGCTGCAATGCACTTTTGAGTCTCGGATCCGGTCGGAGCTTTTGGCGATTTGTCACCGTTCTTCTGGATTTTAATTAAGGTGTAGCAGGACTACCCAGCTTCCTTTCTACCCGTCTTATGGTAAACAGAGTGTACAGTGTGCTATGACGGACCATATGTGTATGGTTATTTAACAAGAGATGCCCACATGAACGGACAAACGTCACGATTTGTGAAAAAAGGGAGGAGCATTGTGGAAGAATGATAGAGAGGACGGAAAGAGCACACCGACGCACACAGAGATACGCAGCAAATGTGCCATTTGTTATGGATAGTCAGATTCGACGGCACAACGATCAATCTTGAGTCAGAAAGAAAAGAGTAGGAGGCCCGTATGTTAGGCTTTATTCGTCTAACAATTAACGTATGACAGCTGAAAAGGAAAACGTAAATCGATCACCATCTCAAGGATAAAACAAGTAACATTCTCCCCCACCAAGAAATGTGAGCAGAAAAAAATAGTAGGTTACAGGGGGAATAATCGAACATGTGTACACTGATCGGTGAAACAATATTTGGTAGTGATCGCCAATATATAATTGGTTTATGCGTATCTGTTACTCAGACAATATGGATGAACACGCTGTTGTTGTTTGATTAACGTTTCAAGATTACGTGGGTGGTCGTTGTTGGGGGAATCATATGCTTCAGTGTTGTGTATGTCAGCTGAGGGAATGCTATTATGCTGCTCTGTGGTAGGGACACAATCAGTGGGTACACATGAGGTCTCTTCGATCGAAGGTGTCGACAATCCTTGCAGAGGGGTCTTCTCCTTTGGGGGCCAGTTGGTGAACAGAAACTGTTCCCTCCATGTCACTAGGAAAGCGAACGTACGCGTACTGTGGATTGCATTGAAGTAATTCAACTTCTTCGATTAGTGGGTCATAATTAGACTGTCTGACATCCTTCTTCAACAACACCGGTCCAGGTTTAGTGGGCTACATCGGGAGGGTTGTTCCGGAGGTCGACCATCGGTTATAGAGGAGTAATCTTTCATGTGGCGTGGCATTAGTTACGGTACATAGAAGTGATCTGACGGAGTGCAAAGCATCAAGAAGAACAAATTCTCATTGATTGATTGTCAAGTTACGAGATTTCAGGGCGAGCAATACAGTTTTCCAAAGCGTTCCATTCAAACGCTCTACTTGCCTGTTACCCTGGGGGTTGTATGTTCTACTTGTCCCGACTCCCCTTTCGTGAAGAAGTTGTTGAACATTTGACGACATGAATGACGATCCACGATCAGAATGTATGTAGGCCGGAGTACCAAACAACGAGAACAACTGACAAAAACATTTAATGACGGTCTCACTAGTCTGATCAGAACATGCAAAAGCAAAAGGAAGTCGAGAATGTTCACCAATACTTGTTAATAAATAACGATTGCGGGTTACTGATGGAAGGGGACCCTTAAAATCAATCGACAGTCTTTCGGATGGTTCTGTGGCTTTTATGAGCTCACCTCGAGCTTTGAAGAAAAAACGAGTTTTGATTTCACAGCATACTGAACATTTGGCAACAACGTTTCGAGCATCTTTCACAGAAAAGGGGAGGTTTCTAGCGTGGACGAAGTGCATCAAACGAGAAAGGCCTGGATGACAAAGCGATTCATGTAGTCCTTTCAAGTCGACATTTGTCATTATAGCCCCGCAACAATTACATGGGAGTGCATCTGCCGCTCACTTATCTTTAACAGGTCGATAAACAACATCGAACTTGAATGGCAACAGTTCCAGTTTCCAACGTTCAATTTTATCGTTCTTAACCTTCCCTCTGTGCTGATTGCCGTAGATGAGGGCGACGGAACGTTGATCAGTAACAAGTTTAAAATGGTTGCGAAGCAGAAAGTGTTTCCATTTACGTATGGATTCCACGACAGCATACGCTTCCTTTTCTACGGCGAAATGGTGCCGTTCACTGGACGACTGACTACGCGAGAAGAAGGCTACCGGTCGACCATTTTGATTCAGAGTGGCTGCGATTGCCACATCGGAGGCGTCTGTCTCGACAACCAAAGGGGTATCGTACTGAATAGTAGAAATGGCAGCTTTGCATAACTGGTCTTTCAGAGCTTCGAAGGCTTCTGTGACTTTATTGGGTGGGTGGAAGGTGTTCTTATGCACAAGTTTGTGGATTTTATCAGAGAAGTGAGATATCCACCATGAGTAGTGAGCGAATAATCCCACTATTCGTTGCTGTGAATTCAAGTTAAGGGGATGGGCTAATTCTTGCAGAGTTTTCAGGCGATCAGGATCGGGTTTAATACTGTTCTTAGATAACTCGTACCCTGGAAGTTTGGGTTGTTTGGCGGCGATGATGCTCCTCGATTCATTGAAAGTCAATCGATATTTTCTGGCCACGCCTAGGAACTTTCGAAGATTGAGGTCATGTTCAACGGAGTTGGTTCCACATATTGTAATATTGTCAACGTAACCAAAGATGTTCACGTGCTATTATGTTGTCAGTAGTCCGTTGAAAGCAAGCAGCGCCATTCGTCGCGCCAAACGGAATCCGACAAAACTGACACAAACGTCCGCATGTCTCGAAAGCCGTAAAAAGCTTTTCTTCTGGAATAGGAATGTGATGACAAGCACTCTTCAGATCCAGAGTGCTATAGGTGTCGTACGTGGCGATGCGTTCGATCATCTGTTAGATTTTTGGGAGGGGATAGACATCCAAGAGGGTGTATTTGTTAATTGTTTGGCTGTAGTCAACTACCATTCTTCTCTTGTGCCCGTCGTTAGCGACCACCAAGACTCGAGCTCCCCAAAGGGAGGAGGAAGGCTTGATAACTCCTTCAGCGAGCAAACGTCGAGTTTCATCGCGTGTCAACTTTTCGTCAGCTGGACTGTGTCTTCTGGATTTTGTTGCAATGGGTTTGAAGTTTCACATCAGGTTTTGAAGAAGACGAGGAGGTTCGGTGTGAGATGGTGTCAATGAACAGAGTGAAAATGGTGGTTTTGGAATTTCAACACTTTTTTGAGGTCTAATAAAGTCGTGACCAAGAAGAACGTCTGTACATAAACGCGGTAGGACTGACAGCTTCACTCTCATACACAGCATCTTTGTTCCTGATCGACGTTCGGACGTGACCTCGCGTGTCACCTGACAGAGTGGTGGAGGCCATTGTTATCTTGTTACGAGATTTGTGAACCTTCCAGACATTCTGCAACACTATGCCAGACGCTACATAACTTTCAGAACTGCCAGTATCTGTCAAAGCTTGTAAGCGAGTTCCGCATAGGTGTTAGTTGGAATGGCCTGGTATAATTGAGAATGTTTTTCCGCCAATTCATGCGATCTGGCCTGATCGAAAGCGGCCTGAAAGTTCAACACTCTTTGTTCCAACAATCTCTGCCGAATCTGGCTAGACAGTAGACCACTTATGAAAGCGTCTCGAATCGCATCGTCTCGATTCTGCTCGGCACTAGTGACTTCAAAGTTACAGTCTTTCGCAAGCGACCTCAATCTTTGTGCAAATTGGTCCAGCGTCTGTCAACCTTGTCTACAAGTCGCTAACGGATGACGAGCGAATACTTCATTCTTTGGTTTCACATATAGGTCCCGTAGTGTGCAGACCGCATCGTCAAAACTATCGCATTCGAAGATATGATCGTAGACCGAGGGCGAGATGTAATTGATTAACGTAGTCAATTTGTTGGGATGGAGACTGTCAATAGACGACAAGAAATTAATGAACGTACAAAACCGTTGTTTAGAAGCGTTAATTGCGTTGGGGTCGACGTCAAACCTTCAGGGCGTAGGATCCGTTCCATCACGTAATTGTTTAGACGAATAAATTGTTATGAATAATCAGATTCGACGGCACAACGATCAATCTTGAGTCATAAGGAGTAGGAGGCCCGTGTGATAAGCTTTATCCGTATAACAATTGACGTATGACAGCTGAAAAGTAAAACGTGAATCGATTACAAACTCAAGGATGAAAGAAATAACACAAAATATTACAACACCATTAATTTATGCTCTTCACCATTTAGTACATCCTCAGCCAACAGTGTTCATTGTCCTTTAGACCCCAGTCAGGAAACCGGAAACACCCTGATGAAACAATCCTCAGTGCGTTCATACCCTGAACCCAAACCATATTCAGGCCACCAGGCTGCTGCTTCCAGCTCAACCCACCATTTGCAAATATATCACGGCATGGCAGGCAGTAAGTCATAAGATGTGGCCAAACCAGGTTCGTTCCAGGAAGTCACTATGTTCAAGGATCGACAGTGTCCATCCCTTCTGACGACATTTCGTTGCTGACACAGTATTCCCACCATACTTCGCTAATGCTGATGGTCAGACGAACACTATGAACCTCCTCCACCGGGTTTCGCAACCGTACAGTAGGACTGTTCTTACAGTTACATTATACACTCGGCGGAGAAAGGTCAGTGGACCAAAGAACAAAGCCCAAATGTATCGTGAAGGTCGCGAGTGGCCAGTTGGACTGCTGTTAGAAGTGTTCAACCCAGTTTCCCAAGCGTCGTTGCGGGTTTTGAATAGGCTCACCAAATCACCTCGCTCACAACTGGCTTGCTGCTCATTCAGATTGTCACTTACTGGGCTACCGAATCGAAAAATTCAGAGTAGATAGTTGAGCGACATTAACCAATCCCAGTTTATTGGGCGCATAACAACCTTTCTTTAGAGGAGCATTTCTATTCAATATCGCACCTGATCGACGTTCCTGGTTTATTGGTGCCGATCGATCAGAGTTCCGCTTGTAGCAGCTTGTACGCGAATTCTGATCGGCGGAACCTCCAATCAGGAAACCGTTCCGTTCCAATCTCATTACACGGATGAGATGTGAAAGCTTTCGAGATTTACCGGTGACAATACCCTATTCCATTTTGACAGCGCTTTGTGTCTGCCAGTCCTGTCTATCTTATTACTTGCTTCCGTTGCTGGATGGAATATTCCTGCTAGCGTCAAAAAGTTCAGGTGACTGGTTGGAAGCTGAACACCCACGAGGCACTGCCACGCGTACTGCTTGCCCATTGTGCTTCAGTGTTACCTGGCGAGTGGGCGTCTTAAACTGGTAGCAAACGTGCCGTAACAGGCGCAGGGTGTTTATGTTCGTACCAGTCCAGGTATATCAATTTGTGTTTGACTTTGAAGTGGCCTCCCGCGCATGCGGAATGAGCCGGACACATGCTACAGTACATGATCAGGGATCCACCCAGATGCCCTAGATTGACACATTCTTAGAAACAGCGACGCCATTGATATCTGACGACTATCTGGTCAGTGTGAATCCACGATTGATTTGGCAGTGGAGGCTATCAGGTGGCCCGTTAACCTCAGAAACGTTGAAAATTTATTGCTCTACAGAAACATTGTTGTCAGCTCACAGCCGGGATAAACGTTCACCGTTGTCTGTTCGACTTGTACCGTAAGAGTGTGAACCACACCCATCATCCTTAGTTCGCCTATTTGGACGTTCAAGTCTCTAAGCAGAACTACGATGGCTGTGCGCCGCGCGGTGTGTAAAAGGTTAAGGAGCTGGTGACAAAAGCAGTCTTTGTGTCCAGACTACGGTCTGCAGGGGCATGTGCTGCAACAACGAACAGATAGGTTGTGATGGGCGCCTCTGGATGGTCTACCCGTGTTTTCAGATCTTACAGCACAAAGACGGCTATTGACGGGTATCCACTCAATTACTGTCTTCTGTGCGTATTGCTCAAAGCAATCCCGATACTGGCTTCGCTAATGGCTTGAGCCGCATGACCTCTAGACTATCGCACATTGTATGCAAATAATGGAGCTACAGGCGGAAATCGAAGTTTTAAAATTGCGCCAAAATTTCTAAGCTGGGTTCCAGCTGATATTTATGTAACAGCTGCCTGTTGACCCAACTAACAGTGTGTTCAATCATTGAAGGTAGCAAGTTTAAGTGGTGTTCGGAATGGCAATTGATGCATTTGTGTCAGTCAAGGGAAGATGTCATCACTGTTTGACCTATCGTCATTTCGGCTATGATTTCCGCCACGAACAGCAAGTGAAAAGAGTTTATAATGTGTGTGCGAAAACCAGATTGGGAGTCACCAGGCAAAGTATTATTTTACGGAAATGGGAAAATGGGACTGATTGGTTTGGCGCGGTAGAATGGGACACAGAAGCAAGGCCGGTCGCCGACACTCCTACCAAAGAATTACGGTACGAACGAAATACACAATCCACAATTAATATAGGCTCATAATTGTGAGGACAATACCTCTCGGTTATCCAGGCCGAAATAGAGGATTGTCTTGAGAAGACCCACCCGGATCCTTTGGCCTAAAAGAAACCTAACCCACGAAATAGTGGGATGAAGCACTGGGTTTGCAGGCCACTAAGGAGCCGGGGACAAGTAGTGACATGGTTCGTACACTTTCTGGATGGAATGCATACATCCAGGAAGCTCAGTGCTCCCTGTCTGGGGTTACAACAGAAACAGTATGATAGTTCGAAGGCTCAAAGGAAGGTAGGTCTGGTGCAGTAGGGAGTCCACGACCAACCAAGGCCGTTGTGGCATCGGTATCCTGTTGCCGAGGGCCAATGATCAACTTGGTTTTCACGGCCGCTCGTATCTTTTGGACTTGGTGGTCATCATGACAGTTCGTACGCCTTCCTAGGGATTTGTCCGTGACTGGTGGGGACCGTAGCTGCACATGCATCAAACGGAGAACATTCTGTCCGCTAGCCCATTTGTTTTCGTTGGGGCGGAGTAACACGCCATATCGTAGTACCGTCAAAGGGCTTAAATGGCATTTCATGGCAGATTCGACTGTCGGCTGTAAATCCGGTATGCGCTGGCAATACTTGTTTGTTCACGAGGAGAACCCCGCTCATTTCGCAGGTAGCCTTCACATGGTAGTCTATTCCCCAATCCGGAGCCTGATGATGCGTCCGTTCGCTTTGATCTAGCCGACGCGTTTACCCGGATACTCAGATGATTTGGTAATTCTCGTCGTCGTATGATCATAGGTTGCTTGTGCGTTCCTGTTTTTGTGTTGATCTGAACGGTTTGTGGGTGTAAAGATCGGTAACAATAAATTAAAGTTATTTTTGCGAATACATGAGCAACAAACATTGAAGCACGCCAAAACAACATACCATCAGATATGAGCACTTGACCAGTGGGAATGAGCTGGAATAACCTTTCGGAAGCCTGTAACGCTGGTAAGCAGCTCACGTGTGTGCCGACGACGTCTTACCTTGTACTCTCAACCGATTCTGCCATGACCTCAGAGTTGGGCAGTGCGTTTCAATGTGAGCGACTCCCTAGACGTTCATCCTTGTTTGGCGGGAGGAGGTGCGCTAGTTGACGACCTTGGATGTGGAGCATTTTATAAGTAAAATTCGAATCTCTCCTGAAGAGTCAGTAGTTAGTTGAGAATCGACCTAATTCTGCTAGTCTTTATAGGTGGGGGACTTTTCTGAGCCTTCTAATTCTAGTTGCGTTTTTCTGAACGCTTTCAATAGACGCCACATTCTTCTGAGCTAAGGACAACAGGCCTATATGTTTGTTTCCAGATGTGAGCGGATTGTGGAGGCGAACTTAGTGAGAAACACTTAAGGGTGGAATGTTTCACAACTTGTTTCTAAGTGGCTCTGGGTTATTTGCACCTTCTGAGCCCATGGCTGCACAACTTGTGGACGGACCCGAACAGTCTCTCACAAGGGTCCCTAGGTGTGGTTCACAGTCTGCTGTGTGTAGCCTTGTTTCCCCAAGGTAGTAATCAGCACAGTTTTGATGACGAATGTGCATAACTTTACATTTGTTAGCGTTTAACAGCAAACTATCCTCTGTAGGCCACTGATTTCGACGGTTCAAATTGTCGTGTGGCGTTTTCGTCTTCCGGGCACTGTAGAACTCACTCGAGTCTTGTCATGGGTGATCCGATTATGCTGGGTAGCTGAAGAACGAAAAGAATGGTTAACATGGGTCCTAAGGTGGATCCCTGCAGAACGCCACTGTTGACGGGGAACCACCCTGATAACTGTCTATGCACCTTGACTTTGAACCTACTTTTAGTCAGATGATTCCCAAGCCACCTGAGTAAATGTTCACCAAGGCCCCAGCTGTTGAATTTCTGCGGCAAAAAATGAACCTTGTGGAAGAATGACAAAATCAGGGTGAATAACGTCTATGACCAATCCTGCGTTGGCTGTCTTCGTCCAAAAGTGAGGAGCAGTCAGCAGATGCGTGACGCCTGAGTATTCTCTACGAAATCCATGTTGCTCCTTGGTGGTGGGTTAGCGGTCTTCAACCTTGGTTCAGAGGTAGTCATCTAATAAGCTCTCGATTACTTTCGAGACCACTGGAAGCAATGCTATTGGTCGATTGCTTGCTGGGTACTCTGTGCACCCACCTTTGAAGATATGCCTGATTGTGAACTCTTTCCTGGCTTTCGGTAAATGGCAGTTGATAAGGATGTAGTAAATATGTAAGCGGTTTGGCTAATTTCGTGACACAACTTTTCAAGAGGACAGGGTCGTCAAGTCTGGACCTGGTAATATGTGGACTAATAGGTTCTCTAACTTGAATCTGATGTGTGACATTGGAATTTCGGGTTGTTCCGTTACGTCGCCGACTGTGCACTCAAAAATCGTTCTCGATTTGCAGCTATGTACATTTACGCACTGTTTTCTCAGAGTGTTGACTGCCTCTGCATATGTACCCGTAAATCTACCAGAGGTTTGCATTTACGAAATGCTAGACCTAATTATTGTGTGTTGCCACTTCACTGTGGAAAGCTTAGGACTCACCTTCAGTTTTCCAGCAGGACCGCGTTGATAGCAAATTCCGCCCTCACTGATCGCATCCTTGGTACGATTGTGTCACGTGACAACAAACTCAAACTTCAACTTGTTCTGATTGGCACCTGTTTCAAGCCGAGCATTTCAAAGTAATCGGACATTAGGTTTTCCTCTGTAGGCGTCTACACTTTCCATTAGGCCTGGAACACCATGCTAAAACGTGGTTGTTAACTACATCAGAGATCTCAGTTGTGAGCTGCAAGTGATAATCTAGACTGAGTATGGTGAGCAATGCAGGTCAATCAACCTTGCTAGGCTTTATCATCATCCACGTAAAAGTTGCTTTGTAATAGATGTATAGACCCATATTTCACAAAATATTGTCTGTTTCCGTGTAAGTAGCTGAATGTAATCAAGACAAGAAGACGCCTGGCTCACCTGCCCTCACGTGCGTTCGTGAGCATGCTGAAGTAGACCAGCTTTCGTTAATGCCTCGGAGAAATCCCCAGCAGAGAAGGATGTTGCAGTGTTGACTAAAGTGTTCTTGAAGTCTGGTTCCGGGTGATTAAAACCTTCCAGTGTCAACTTTTGGGTATAACCTAAAGATGGTATCATACGCAGAGCGTTAGGCAAGGCCGCATCCACGAGTGATCTGTAAGTCACATCAGCCAAACAAGTGAGTGACAACTGTTTGCCGGACTGATTTCCGAAGCATCCTGTCACGTATTCTTTGAGATCATTAGGTGAAATTCCAACTAATGCGCCACACCACCCCCTTCACTGATTTTCCTATAACTGCGAAACGCTGACACACCAGGCCTGGGCAGTTCGCCATTCCGCACTTCCACTACAAACGAGTTTCACCAAGAACAGAGATTTCCAAGCTCGTTCGGTTTATTAACTAGTGAAGCCGCGTTGATGTAAACGCAATACCAGAAGGCAATTTCATGAGTCTCATCACATACGGACGATATTGCTGTAATACTACGGGAAGTCTAGAATGTCCCAGGCAGCCTAAAGATTTCAGTGAACCGTTTTCTTTTCTGGCTTGAGCATCTTCTAATCACTGATGCTGTTCGGAGGCTGGCGAGATTCTCTGCTAGCATTCACTCTTAGTCGTTTGCCCTTGTGGGTAGTCAAGACGTTCATATGTTTTTGAATGCACATCAGCGCTAGCGGAATATCTGATGTGGTCACAATTCACGTAGCTATGGCTCGGAGGATGTAGCATCACCCTCTCACGTATACTTTGGGTGCGATTCCCAATGGAGAGCTACGGAGCCAGGCAGGCGACACCTGCCCACTCTGCTCAGTAGAGCAGTCAGGGTCCTCATATTTCGTGACCACCACACGGTTTCACCCAACTGTTAGTGATTTCGATATGGACTGTTCGGTACGGTAAACCGTCACCTGGCATACGGAGTACTTTACCTAGCCGTTGTAGGCTGTGCAACTTGAGTGGTTGACCAGTTGGTCGCGCATTCTGAGTGTTTCGGAATAAGCGTCAGTGAACGTCTATGTCGGTTGAAGAAGACAGTTCGTGTACATTGGTGGTGGGGTGACCTTTAGCGAAATTCCGAAATTGCAGTCTAAGTCTTCGATACTGCAGGAGTTTTTTTGAATGGGGAGACTGACAACGCTTTGCTGCTTCATTGCCTTCCATATTTCCTAAAGTTTGTTTTACCATGAAATTGCTGATGAAGTCAGTTTCACTGTTGCATGGGTGTTTGCTTGGCGTGTGCGTTTTTTTGTTCGACAGAGTTTGTTTAGATGAGAGGATAAGAACTTAGCTGCACGCACAATATCTTTCTCCTAGGAACTCCAGATGTGGAAACAGATCGTTTGCAATGGACAGAACAATGGAAAATATGCCAGTCCTGCAGAAGGCATTTCTGTTTGTCTGTCATAAGTTGCAGTTCGAGCAGTGACTTACTTGTCGAATGACGACAACAGAAGGTTTGACCAATGTATGGTCTGAATTACCCATTGGAGAACGTTTGCCAGCAGAAAGAAATTATGGGTCATTTTTCAAATTTAGATCTAGTTGGGTTTCCATTCTGGTAGGGAAAATCAGTGTTTCTCAAATCAATCTTTGTAAGAAATCTGATATCGAATAGATTAAAAACAACTGAAAATTACACAGTAGGGCGTCTGGATGCTGAAAAACAATAGTAAACGAATCGTCGATGAGTACCTTCACCACTGAGGTGGTGCATGTAGGGGTTTATTTGGGTGTTGCCAAGTAAAGTGAAGTGATATCCACTCAGATACCTGTGTTTGCATTCCACAGTATTACAAGTCATGTGAATTGTGGTACATGTTGATGTTCACTAGTATATGCGATTAGAAACGAGGTCGGTTGAATGTTCTTTGTGTGCATGTAGGGGTGGGTGTGTATTGGAAATGTTCTCATACTGATTGTCTTTCATAATCCAAAACGACTTATCGGAAATTCGTGTGTTAAGAAGTAAACTGCGGAACTTTAATCTGTTTGACAATTCGAATCGTTTATCCAGCAGGACGGACGAAGATAACCGTGCCGGCGGTGTTTGATGTCCAACACCACATCACGTGTATACTTGATTATAAAGGTGCAGAGGTGCCCCCTAATGTAACTGCGGGAACACTAGAACGCTTGCGCCCTGATTACCAGTGCTAGTGGTGAATGAAGTCGGGTCTCTCCATCGCATTGGTCAAGTCAGCAACCATCCATAAGTACTATCCTGCGAGTCCTTGTGTGCACCGGTTACATATCATCTTATCTGTTTTAACCGGTCGCTATCAACATTTTTCGCTTTCTGCCTCAAGTGTGCAGCTACTCGCCCCACGTGTATGTACATGTGTATTTGATGCGCTTTGATCGGCTCCCGTACCCCTCATCCCGCTCTATACCGTTTGACCCTCAGATCTGCAACAGCTGGAAGCTGATGTGGTATCATACAAGCGTCTTTCATTTTCCATTCACTGCGGTTCACGCCGATCCAATCCATCCACTCACGTTTTCGGTTTCTATTTATCTTTTCAGGGCTCCTGCCCTAGTCGCAGTTGCTCTAATCGAACTTGGCTTACCTTTTGATGTGTCAATTGAAATGATACGCAGGTACGCACCAAATTGCTAGTACTCTTACTTTTATGGATCCATTCACGTGTTTTGGTGCTTCCACGTCATTTTTGTTTCTTGTGGGACTTTCCTCTTAGGCATCGGACATATTTTCTTCCCGGTTACGTCACACTTACCTCCGATTGATTGGACTAGTTTTGTGTGGTGAATTTCGATTCCTCTGCCTTACTTAATCCATCGCGCGTTTATCATAATTTTTTTTTGTAGTATTTCCCCTCTGATTAGAATTCACTTACCCATTTTTTTCCTGTTTTTAATAGCTCACCGGTTTTGCATACGTGTATTTAGCAGGGTAGTTCAGTAGAACCAGCGGCGAATATCATTGACCCAGTTTTCTCTCCAGTTTTGAACAGCCTGCTACTGTCTAATCCGTGTGCAATTTGTGTGCTATGGTGTTAAGTTTCTTCTGCTTGTTTACCACACCGCATCACGAGTGTGCTAGGGAAATCTGTCTGATCTCTATTGAGAAACAGGTTAACTACTGTTTTTCACTCTGAATGAACCACTTGGGAAATTATCACCATATTTGTTAGTGAGGGTTCTAGATCTTTTCACTATCAATGTATTGCTTTCAGCATGCTAATACTAACTTATCCTGCAAGAGAAATAAGTATTAGGGTAGGTGTGCCCTGTTGACGGTCTAGGATAAAACCGAAATTTGAAGTTCATGTTTTTTGGTTGATATAGACCAATATGATTTACCCGTTTCTGTTCATTAAGATAACTGTTGCGTTCTGGCTCTGCACTGATCGAACTAACGATTTCTTTAACACCGAGTTGAAAATGAAGCAATCATGACCTTGTGAACTGTTCCCGGAGTGGTATAGAAATTCTCCTTTCCCAGTGGGCTGCTTAGCGGTGTTGTTTTCTTACGCATGAGCTTGGCTCAGTTGATGGATGTATTCTGTAACTCCCAAGCCGTTAGAATGATGACAGCTTTGATTGTCGTTTAATGCATTTCAAAGTGCTCTCAGCCGTGCATTTTTAAGATATGGTCCGCGTTCTATTTACGTCTAAATGCTCGTGTTTGATTAATTCTTTGTCATTTAACGTTGAACGTTCACAGCCGACGTGCGGGTGCATTGAATACTCGACAGATACAATACCTCCGGGATGTTCGACCACATAAACGTCTACGATTGAAGAATCACAGCGATCGGTGTCTGATTTTATGAGACGGTATTTTTGCACGATTTCATCCTGGCTTCTTGCACTCCGTAAAATAAACTTTCGAGTTAGTAATCAATACCTGCAATCGATCTCAATTGGAAAAGTCTTTGGGCGCTCCAGTAGTACACCCAACCGGGATTCTTCGCGGCACACTCTTTTTCAAACGTTGACGTTCCGATTTTTGAACTGGTTTTCTAATTTGTTTCGTCAACGTGTATCTGTGCATTTCACGAAACTTTGTGTTCGCCTGTGTGGTAAGGGCTTTCCCACTTTGTAGTTGACTCTCCCTAAGTCAATGCAATTCACTTTGCTTTGTTTCCGAGTCCATTTTTATCGAAGAACACTCTCTTGTCCAAGAGGCACCATTGGCCTGTTTTCATTGTGGGCAATCTATGGTATTGGTTACTAGGTTAATGAACTTGATCTGTGACCTGTTTTTCGTATCTTCTGTCCGTATCACCTCCGTACTATTTCGGCATGTTACTGACAGCAGTGTGGGTTTAATCGTAATCACACTTATGAGGTATACCTTTATGGTATTGGTTCTGCTGGATACAGTGCATTTTGCTCACTTTCAGTTCTCCCACATTCTGCATTTCAATGTCTAAGGCCTATTGCACGATGATCAATGGTTCGAATCATTAATCTTGTTTTCACACCTGCAGAAGTCCAACAGAAATCTTATACTTACCCTTGAGACATGCCTGGATCTCATTTTTCTAGTAACAATCTGCGTTTGACTGTTTTCCTTTTTAAAGTGCTCAGTTGTTTTACCATTCAACCACGGCACTTGGAAAACTGTATCATCCTTATTTACTGTTGAAGTAGGTTACTTGACATAATTTGCAAATGGTAGGTAGGCTTGTCTAGCGCATGCTCTAACAAACGGTTACGGTACTGCGAAACGGCTCGACAGCCAAATCAGACGTTTGGTTGCTCCGTGACATTAATACTGCGACGCCGTCCGCGTGCAGTTTCCACGAACAAGATTCAATTGCGGCATCGTTTCTGCTGTACTTGATGGTGGCGCTTGTGTTATCCGGAAAATGGTTACACCGGTAAGTTGCAATTAGGACAGAGCATACGTGCTCAAAATCTAGTAGAGATACGTCTTCCCATACAGAACGGTACTGCTGATTTGGACACTCAACATGCATGTCAATCATAATGACGGCAGGCTGCTTTCCACCGAGATGTCACCAAGACTGATTGTTGCGGTGCACATGGTGATGCACCATTTGGCTAAACTGACAGTTTCGTCATCGACAGAGCCACTCATGCCACAGAATATAGGTCTGACGCATTATGGCCTCCAGTTGAGGGATTAGAAACATATCACCATCTTTTTTCCAGATAAAAAGTTATTAATCATACTACAGTGCCACCCGCCGGCCGCCTTACGACGGTCGTTCCCTTCTAGGCCCGCGCGTCCTGGCACTATCTCAGCCCACATACCACCATGGATACTCACAACACCGTCAATTCCACACTGCATCGGACGTCTTACAGTATGAGCTGGCTTTTCTTGACTGCTGTGTATAGCAGGGTAGGAAGCTGAAAAGATTACTGCTGTCCTCACGACTCGGTTTTGTTTACCTGTTGTATCCTTCCCTCTCTCGGTCTCTGGTGATTGTCCTTCGAATCCCCCAGCAGATATAGGTGATCATAATAACACTGCACTCAAATCCCAGGCACCGGCTTCCTTCCTCCATTGCTTTAGGCGTAGAATACGAATTATTGTAGTTACCTTCACTGTTTGCACTTGAAATTAGGTTGGCCAGTAGACCGCTTGAGCTCGGACGCTAGATTTGTTCAACGTCTACCATTTCACACTTAGGGATTCAGAAGAGTTTTCAACGTGTCGATTTAACTTTACTCGGATCGAATTTCGCTTATACTGTCCAGGTGATTCCATGGCTGTCGCTTAAGCTGGAACTGTCACAGCCTTCAGCCTATTAGTTGGCCATACTTGATTTGGCAACAAGCTCTGTCTTCCGCTGGGCGGGCTTTTTTATGAGCAGCAGTAAACACCAAATCCTCTGGAATCTGTTTTTTGTTTGACCTCACATGTCTCAGATAATAGTTGGTGAGGTTCCGTCACGGTGAGACTGGACCTTGACGTGGTGTGACGGCTTGCGCATCTCTATGACCTTTTGGGCTAAACTGGACAGAGTTACTCATACCAGGCAGGCCAACAGGTAGAGGTCTGACAAACTACAGTCTCCTGGTCCTCCAGGTTGGGGGTTGGAAGATGGTTGGCATCTCTTCCTGAAAAACGTACCACTTCTGGTACACCGCCACCCACCCGCTGCCTTGCGGTACAGGCTTTTGAGCCAAAGGCTTTGGTT
>QNGE01003278.1:29879-51836 GCA_008508345.1 Paragonimus westermani | reverse complement strand
GTTTGAATAGGGACGTAGTCATTTTCAGTAGTTAGGTCCCTTCCCGTCCCCTTCTTTTTCGTTCTCTCTTTCTATATAGGGTTTGCTGTTTCTTCATGGTTGTGTGGCAGTTAAGCATTAGTGTTAACCACTGATGTATTGCTGTCTATGATGATGATGATGATGAGTTGGTGAGGTTTGCAACTGTGTGCTGACCATCGGCCATTTTTTCACTAGTGCTAGTTTTAGGTATACACACCATGATTTCACCTGGCGCCCCCTTTCCTCAGTCTGACTTGGTCCAAGAGAGATCACACACCTGTTAATTACATATGGTATGGGTCTGCTGAGGGTTGTCGTTTTTATTGGGATTTACACTTAGATACAGTTCGTGCGTTTTCGATTTGGTCTTACTGTCGTTCGGCCATGACCCCAACTGTTGCCTTTCAATAAACTGATGAAATCATCAGTAAAGCGTGTGTACCAAACCAGTTCAACAGTTGTAACTTCGAAGGTCCTTACGGATACTGGACCTGGGTCCCACAAGCCTCATGGGATGCAGGTGGCACAGTGATTTGTGAGTCAAACAGGCTGGATCCCAGAAAGATGCGTTATGTTAGGTATCAAATTGAGCATTCCTCATGACAGTTTCTATTACAAATCAGCAAGGTGCATCCTCTGGCATAAACTGACCTCCGACCTCGAGACTTGGTTAATTAGGATGGCTAATAAAATAGAGGTCGCATTTTCTCTGGTGAATGTCAGCTTACTGTTTAAGCTTACATGTTCTATGGACTCCCTTTGTCAGTGGAACCATTACCGACACTAATGGTGCACTCATTTATAGGGAGTACAGAAAGCTAGACCATTGGGTGGAACATCCGGAGAGTAAGTGTAGCTGGCTTGCCGTTGCGGTGCCGCCGCAACCTTGCAACACTGCTGTGGTCGACAGATGTTGAGTTGCTCATCAAGGTTGAGTTTTGTGTTTTGACTTTCAAGCGCAACAGGGTTGTTGGATTAGGCGGTTTACTAGCATCTTCCAACGAAGGTGACGAAACATTGGTGAGAGGCTTGGCCGTTTCAACTATCGTGGATGACGGAGAACACCTCTACCAAGGTCCCACAGTGATGGTTCCCATATTCAACAGTGGGATCAAAATCGTGTGATTCGTAAGGGAGTTAGCTCAATCATAATCCTAATTCCTGTTCTGACGTAGATCTAACTGCAGCTCGTATGGTGGGCATTTGAGTAGATCGAGCAGTTTTCACCTTTAGTTATGTGTTGAACCTTTCGCCTTTCCAAATTTCGGAGTGTCGTCACACTTACCGTCGATCAACAATATTCGTTTATGATAACCACATATGTGTTGTACTCGATGGTTCGATGTTCTCACCGCTCAAGGTGAAAGGTGTGAATGGTATTCGGATAGTTGATTATCGCTGTCTGCTTTCAGTCGCACGCATGGAAAGTCGTCAGCATGTGCGCAAGTATGTGGTCTGGACGTGGTTATTTAGCAGTAATTATCAGGCTAATTCATTTGCTCGGCCTCCGGGTTTACACATACTTTGAAGACGAGGCCATTTACTAGTGATGCCATTCCGAGCATACTTTTCCGATTTGTGTGAGGTGGATAGATGACGTGGCATTGGAGAGATGGTTTAATTCAATGTAGGTCCGGTTCCTCGTCCAGATTGGTACCCTCGTGACCCATGGGATCAGCGGTTGGAAACGTATGGATGGACAGTAACTAATTAGGTTGGGTGGTGTGAATGTTAACGTTGTTTGGTTGAGTGGTTTGTAAAGTAGATTCATTTAATGGTGCCTGACAGTGAAAGCTGTCTTGCTGATGGCGCCTTGCTTCTACTTGCCTCGGTTTCTGCTTTCAAGCTATGTACGCTTCTGTTAGCTTAAGAATAGGTGTCTTGGTAATCAGATCCACTGTAATTTGGACTCCTCCATCAGCTAGTGCATGTTCTGTCCCTGGTTGTGGGACGCTGGTACGGGCCACTAATATTTCGCCATCTGTGATAATAGTGATTAGACGAGCTTGAGTGAGTGTGGGAAAGTGAGCAACTTCGACAGACGTCACTTTCATTGTGCGTCTACTTTCCTCAGAACTTAACCTGAACTGATGTGTATCAACGGAGTGCCGGCGATATGTTTACTTGATGTTTACATCGCTGCGCATGTCTTCCTAAGGGTTCAGGCTGACCGAACGTTCCCTCTTAATGAGGAATTGCGGTGGTGCATGTGATACTGTTAGAATTCAACTAATATATAAAAAAAAATCTGGCTTACACATTTACCGGAAGCCGACCTGTCCTCCATTTTCCACTTCCGTGCTGTTCTAAGTCACTACGGTGGCTGATTCTCAGACGACTAGTATCTCCCCTGTATATTCGGACTGTGGTACACCCATCCGATTTAAAAGAAGCATTCTCACTCATGCGGACTGGTTAGAATAGTTCAGCTAAAACCTCTAGTGATGTAGTAGCACCTTCATTAAGTGGTCATGATGTATGATTATCCGATTTGGCAACTGTGGAACGTTGCAAGGCTGTGATGAAGTCGTGAACCTTGGTCTGAATGGGTGGTCCTGGGTTGATAACCCATTGAATAACCTTTAAAAGGAGTAATGGAGTAAAAATAGAGAGCCAGCGGATCGTTCTGCTTAACGTATTCATCTTGAGGTATTACGAACAGGTGTAACATCTGTCTCCAATAGCCTCATCAGTGACTGTGCCCTCGATTCACCAGCGTTCCTCGTTAAGACGGCCTAATTCATTTCATTGGCTTTTTCGAATAGCCAACCTTTTCGGTCTACCGTCACACCACGGTGACGTTCTTTCAGAAGTCCCGTTTCACATCATGTGAGGTGTCTAGTACTACTCAAGATGCTTGCGATATCCTCCGTTATCTTCCGTAAGCAACGTTGCCTGCTTAGCTTAATGACCGTGAAGTTTGTGCCCGGCACAAGTTGGAATTCAGAGGAATAGGATGGCTTTCTACATTTTGTGCTTGCCCTATCGCACGACGGATCATTCTGAACTCTTGTTCACTGTGGTTGATGGAAGCATCATCTAGTTAACTAAGGAATAAATGAGGGGCATATGTGAATATAATCAACGTTCTTGAAGCTAAACCTTATACAACCGACAATCTTGAGCCAGTTCTGATAAGAAGGAGAGGGCGTGACGTCATGCACTGATCCATGAAGGTCGTACCTAACGGTGTGTTCGTACAATCAATTCAGTCCGCAGTCTGCTATCCTGAATTACAGTTCTCAAAAAGTAGCCGTTAACTTTCTGTGCTTCGAGCACCCAAACTAGTGCAGCCTGTCAGCTTGTCTTTTCCGCAGTGAATTTATCGAAGGTGCTTATATTTACCGACGTTCCGGGCAAAAACAGCGAAGCTTCGTTAATAGGAATTTGATTGCTTCGTTGCTTTAGAGTAGAGTGGGGTCGGAGGTACATCATTACGTGGCTACGGAAGCTGCTTCTGGATATCAGGTAAAATAACTTGAAATTAAGTTTGGAAATGGCATAAAAACTAAGCTAAAATTAATAATGGGGGGAAGGTCGTCCCACCTCGCTGCATGCATCGGATAGGGCAATATGATCTACTGCGAAACAGCCGATGCAGTGTTAGATTTTGTGTGAAAATTAATGACTGTGAACTGATGGCATTACCAATCCTGGGCAATGACCCTTAGGGTCCTTAGCGAAATCCTTTGACTCAATAGCTGCAAAGATAGCAGGCACGTGAGTGGACTGGAACCATTGATGACTTTTCTCAATAAAAAGGGAACTCGTTGAATGGAGCACCAAATGGCTAATTCGTCAAACCCTAACCAATCGGCTTGTCTGGGGTGAGTAACTTTTGACAGGGTCCCCACACTTTGGTTCAACTTCATGTGTCATCGGTCTGTGCTGGTTGCTACATCTCGTTAAGACCCAGTTGCCTCATAACCGCGCTTGTTTATGCGAGTGCTGCGAAATTAAAAGTAGGTGCTGGTTTAGACTGAACTGTCAGTCGTAAATTATAGCATTTAAGAAGTGCTCTCCGCACTACGCTTGTTTATGCGGTAATGCATACTCGACGGGTGAGTGAACGGTTTCCTCGTGAGGCGACGATCCAGCGTTTACAAGTAAATAGTTTTGGGTATCACATGCAATAAAACAGCCGTTTTAGTTAATAATTGAGTGATTCAAAGATTCACACAGCGGTCAGCCTGTTGTGCACACGTGAGTGGATAAATGCTCGACACTTCTGTGTTCAGTTTAGCATTTGGCGGATAAACTGAAGAGAATGTCATTCTAGATTTCTATGGTTCAAATCAGTAGACTTACATTCGTTCACTTCCGCCATACCTCAGACTCCATAATTCCTGTACTTCGACAATCACACTAAGAATGTTTAAAGTGATGAAGCTGCTTTAGTTTTGTGATTGCTGTTTATGTACCAAATAGGAAAAAAGACAGGTGCCGATTAGTAAGTGATTTGTTGTGACATCGCAACTGATCGCTGGATTCCGTCATCGGATAAATGCATTGATGCGGAAGTAATTTTTTCCCGTTATTACCGTAACGGTCCTTTTTCAATTTTAGTATAGACCGCTTACGGATCTATATAAAGAATTTCTCTCAGGGTGTTTATTTTAGGATGGTTCCGTTTCTCTCTCACCTTTCAGGTCTTTCATAATTAAGCATACTGGACTGTCATTCTCATTATTTGTAAAACTTCTGATACGCAACCATTAATTATTCAGTTTGACTACAAATCCCGAGCAGCGCATAGGTCCATAGGAACATATAATGTTGATATGAATCGCAGCCAGATTCACGACGTATCTAGAACAGCTCATTAGGGGTGCAAGCGAGGCACAATCTGAACTGAAAACTCCATTCGATCTGGGTAAACTTCAAGATACATGTAGAAAAGCGTTAACCGACCAGTGTAATCTGCGTGGTTCCACGCACCAAATGCAACCAACAACATGTCGTCGATAATGGAAAAGTCAATTAACCACGTACACAAGCTGGTCTGATGACGAGCAATCCCCGGGTCACGTCAGTGACACCGGTTGGCGGCATCCGATTCGGATTAGCCTCTCACAGTGACCGAAGCCAAAGGACGCCTGCGCTTAACCATCACTGCAATTGGCTTGCGCTGCAGCACTTGCTGTTCCACCCGCACACCACATATCCTGTGTAAACCGGAAGGAATAAGACCGGGAGGTGGCACCACTGTACAAACAGCTCAAATGGTTAGTATTGACCACTTTGGAATGGTCACGTTAGTAAATATATATTGCACTCCCAACGTGACGAATAGATATAAACTTGGAGGAGGTTAGGACAATCGTGTTTAACAACCGTACGTTTATCACTCGAACAGCAGGAGAATCTGTTTCTTCAAACGACGAGATTACTCAATTTAGTCTGATCTATGTGATTAGCACACAGGCCTGGCTTACAGAGTTTAAACGAATATCACTGGAATGCCTTGGTTGTTACACATTGAATGTTCTGAGGTACGTTGTTGGGCAACAAAATGAACGGGAATCTGCTATCAAATTTACACGGTCCTCATTTTCAACCTGGCGCATTTTTACGTACGCGCTGGTAGAACATTCATTCGCACAGAGTGAAAGGAGTTAGTTTACTTTTGTTTCCCTCTTGGTACCCATGGCTCTGAAGATATTCATCAAATACTCCTCGTCCAACCGGTTAATCTCCCTCGACACAATTCAGTTACTTGGAGGCATTCATGTCGACCGTCAGATACCAACACTGTTTGTTTTGGAATTTGACGGAAATCGATGAGTCATGTTTTCACCACAGAAAGATAGATGGAAGATTATACGGGTAGACATTCAAGAGCGAGCGATTCAACGATCTCAAGGTTAATCTCACACTGCGAAGTAGCGTTTGTTCACTGCATACACGGGCTTTTAACTGGTTACTTGGAAAGTGTGATTTGATCTTTCTGAATCACATTGTCTATGGTTTAATCTCTTGCTTATTATTGCCGAACACCTGCTAATACTGTCTGTCCAGGATGACAGGTTATTTTGAGGTGGTAGTGATAAGGCTGTGTACGGAAACTTAATTTTTACAGAGAATACCTTGTCATTTCTTGGATGGATTCGTGTAAATTGTGTGGTTATTTTTTTGCCTGTGTACTCGAGTGGGATTAGTAATGTTGTGATCTTTCGTGGTTGTATGTGGTCTGGTGTGTTTCTAGAAAAGCCCAGACATAAACAAGGGGACGTTAAAGGTTCCCAGTCAAAGCCTTTGACTCAACAGCCTGTACCACAAGACAGCTGATGGATGACTACGGGACTACATTCTACTTTTCCGGTCATTCTAGTCAGCCTTCTCTCGATCCTCAACCTCGAGGTTTTGATTCCATCACACCTCTACTTATTGGCCCGTTCGGTATGAGCAGCCCTGTCGGTTTGTTGACAATCTCGTCCAGTTTGGCTCAACAGTTGATCGAAATGCCCAGTCTGTCAGATCACCTCAAAGTACAGTATTGTTTTGACATCGTTTGCTCGATGTAACCCCCCTGATGTTCAGTGTTTGCTTGCAGACATAAGTGATTTTGGTAATCAGGTTCCCTTCCTTCGCTTACTCTTTTTCCTGGCTATGTTTTGCTCTTCTCTTCAGAGCGGTGTTAGTTGAACATCGACCAACCCCTCTGTTGTATAGCCCATTTTGATGATAATAATGACGACGATGGCACTCGGGCACCGTCTAGTCAAGTGAAGTGGTGATGGAAATGGTGGTCTCACGTGAAAATAGATCGACCGAGTAAAGCGTTATTCTACACGTTTCACCTAGTCGACAGATAACGCTAAACGAGTGCACGCCTTAACGTCAGTCGAGAGTGCGAATCAGGATGCTTTGCATACGCGGTCGAAACAGTCTGATTGATAATTACCAAACTTGGTCGTTTATTCTGTTTGTGAACGCACATAGATGATGCGTGCGGAGTGAACGCCACACACCACTGTACATTTTTGTCAGATTGCATATCAAGACGTTTTAGGAAAAAATTGACCTACTTGCAACAAAAAATAGCGTGTGCAGTGTAGCCTCAGGTAGCTCTCAAAAAAATTCAACATGACCATTGAAACCGTATCCGAATACTACGTGGTTTGCACCATTAGGCCAGTCCACACTTTTGCACGTGCTCTCGCTTCTCGACGTTGATCGTTTAGGTGGCTAATCTCTGACGGATGTCAGCTATTTGATGACTGATCGATTGTTATCTTAATGTAGTATTGTGTGAGCTTCGATCGACTGGATATGGTATCTCGTGAACTATCGGACGAGAAAACAACAGTCGGTATACGTTTACTTTGGAAGGAAGGTTGTTGTTGAATGGAACTTCCATTCAAGGTGGCCTTTGCTTTTGTAAACCGACCAAGACCATCTTCAAATAGGTTATGATACTGTCCCTGAAACTGTGAAACCGTCTTTGCCTTCACGTCCGCATCAACCAACGACCTAGGCTTCTGATAGACCAGCATAATTTTAGTGATTGAACAGACTTGACTACAGACTGATTTCAATGACACATCGAATAATCCCAGTTTATCAATCCATTCTACACCCAACATTACTGATAGTACCACAATGAAAGATCACCAATCACACCTTGCTTCGGTTTTTAAATACATTGAAGAGTATGGTTTCTGCGTCAAGTCCAACAAATGCTCCTTCATGGAAAGTATTTAATACTTGTGTTTCTTTATCGGCCTGTAGGGTGGTAGGCCTGATCCAGAAAAGATGAACGCTATAACAGAAATGTCCCCACCATCAGATAAGACTACCCTCGAATCGTACCTAGACCTGGTAAACTATTACGATAATCCCGTGCCTTATATGCATGATGCTCATGCACCATTGGATCATCCACTTACAAATTATTGTCCATGACTGTGTTCAGAAGCTCGCCAGTATTCGTTCGTACGTATCGAACAAATTTCGATCTCCAATTTGCTTTTGCTCCATTATGACCCGAAATAATAATTGTTGCTTCAGATGCATCCTGGTACGGCATTGGAGCTTATCACCCACAGTCTAATGGCCAAATGGAGAGATTTGTAGACGTTATTAAGAGGGTCTTACGAAAATTGCAAGAAGGTAAAGTACGGGAAATGACTGATGTTTTTCTGAGAGCCTACCGTTCAACAGTTAACCCAGCGATACCGAAACAACATTCACCGGCAGAAGCATTTTTGAGACGACAGTCAAGGATTCCACTTGGCGTCATGCGGCCAAAGATCCTTCCAACAGAAAGAAAGAGGTCGACAAAGGCGCAGTTCAACAGGCATCATGGAACACGTCCCAGTTATTTCCGACCGAGAGATGCAATCGAATTGCGGAATGTGCGTCACGCTGGAGAAACTTAATTACCAGGTCCAATCGTCAGTCGTGAGGACAATGTTGCCTATCGAATAAGGGTTGGAAACTTTATCTGGAGACGTCACTTGGGATAGCGAGCTGATGATAGCCAGGAATGCCAACGGAACAACAATCAGCTACCCATTGACATATTGCTAGATACGTTCTCGTTAACGTCAACATGACAAACACTCCCAGGTACTTCAGCTACTCTGGATCTTTGCAGATCTAATCGTGTTCGCCAAACAATTGGACGTGAAAGTGTTAACCCCAGAAACCACTCTTACTACATGTGAGTAACTCTTTTGTTGAAAATGGAGATGTTGCGGACGCGTTCTCACTTCTGCAGATGGTCGGTGTTTTTATCTTATCGCCTGCTTACTGGTCTTGCCACCCGTTGGTGGTCTGGTTAAATTGGATCAATAGGTTGCTGATTGGTTGATTGTTAGTCTGGTCACATTTGTGGTTAACCTGACATTCGGAGTGGCAGAAATCCAGAGTATGCTCTCGAGTCTCGTGTTCTGATTCCGCACTGCTGGTAGGGTTATAGCAGTACTGCTACGTGTACGATATATTTGTTGTTATCTAATCGCAGAATGAGTCAACAACCGTCCTTGAGATTCCTAATGCTGTACCCGTTTTAGTACACTTCATCTCAGATGACTAATCTGACGACGAGTTCCGGTTCTTAAATATCAAATTGACCAGACGTCGAGGCAGTACACTGAGTCGGTCGGTATATCGCAACCCTACGTGGTGGGTCAATACACCAATGTCAACAGTTTCGTGTTCTTTAAACAGGAACGAAATGTAGTCCACTGCCTAGCAAATAGTCTAGGAATGATTTGTTCCAATAACGCAGTAGATCAGGAACTGGAAACTGTTCAAAACCTCTTGAGGGATACGTTTATCCGGAGCCGTTCATCACTTTAATTATGAAGGCCCTAACGCCGCATGAGTTAATGCCCACAGCTGAAAAGTGACGAGCTTATAAACTTCCCGTCTAAACAGGTCAGTTAAATTGGTGCATGTACCGGTCAGTTAGTCGCACCTTTCCAGCGGCAGCCTTAAGAAGTTGGTTGACAATAATGCTTACGATAGGATTGAGCCCGAAATACAAGCTACCTGCCCACGATTAGTCAATGCTTGTGTGTTAATTTTCATGCTGGTGGTCGAATGATTAGGCGCTTTTCGAAAAGGAACAACGTATATCAACCACCTGGGATCGGAATCGGTTGTCGTAAACCAATTATTAGCGCCATTGTTGCACATCTAGCTGACACCGATTATCGCACAGACGTCAACAATGCATTCCGGGTTGTCTACATATTTGTCAGCACTCAACGGAAAACAGTCAGTCGGCGCATTCTGGCGACCGCCGAATCGATTGCAATCAGATAACACAACCTTAACCTATGCTCTCAAACGTAATTTATTCAGTCTTTGCCACAGGTCGATCACATCCAGTCTTACCACACAAGCATTCGCCTCTGATCGTGTGATGCAACATCCAGTCTACGTCCGGTCCGTGTCTAACCAATTATTGTGTGGAGTCCAGTAGTAGCCTTTATTGTTATGCGTTAACAGTCACTTGTTTTTTCTGCGGTGTGTCATGACTTCTTGACGAAACTGTATTGACTTGAGAAAGTATGATCGAAAACAATTGTTCGCCACATTGGCTGTTGTCAACTAAAAAGTAAACTTACGAAGACTCTGTGTGGAACTCACAAAAAACACTTGACCGGTGAAATTAAGGAAATAGGAAATGTTCGTATCAAAGAATGGTCGATGTTGGTTTTCTTGGCTCGTGGTTGCATTCTTGGTGAGGTTGTTGTAAAGATGGTCCACGTGACCACAGTTTGTATTGACGACTTGATGGATGAATGTGCCCTTTTAGGAACAGCTCAACAATCCCGAACCGGTCTGCCTGATTGTAGATGACAAGCTATGTTTAGTTGCGACGTTACTCTCAGTTCTCCACATGATACCGAATTGGCTCTGGAGCTTAACTTACTGGAACAACAAAATTCCAGGTCATGGTTTCTTGCCTGAGCACTTTTCCTAAATTATCATATTAGCTTGCCCTTTGAAGTGGTCACACCCCCTTCCACAGGGAAGATGGGAGAGGTGACATTTGAATAGTCTTATCAACGTTTGTTTCTGACCTCGTTAAAGGTGCCCATGAGTGATGAGTTAATCGGGGAGTTATTAGTGTTGGTTTTCTTACGTCTGATTTGCTGACGGGTTTCATAATGCTGCGGTTTTCTGAGGTGCAAAAGGGAACCGATAAAAAAACCGGCAGGTTTTCTGCGTTTGTACCAACCATATATATTCATTTTACGACGGACATCGGAGTATCTGCACTTCTTATCCTAACTAACAGTGAATTTGCACCTGGTGGTTATTTTCCACTGGATCGCTCTGCTTACCTCCTACGACGACTGCGTTTTGGGGAATCATGATGTCAACAACATTACACGCTTGCTCTGCATGGTAAATTCACAGATACGAGTAACCATCTCCAACGGTCTCTGCTGAAGGTTTGTTTCCAAACGAATGTCAATATAGCCTTCTTGAACGAGCCTTCGGAGTTTCCGAGGAACTCAAGGTGAAGCTTATTCTGGTCGGTGAGTATTCAGTATGCGAACAACGTCATTTGACTTAGTCGTTTCCAAATTGCGTACCAAACAGATTTATTGTTATGGCTGGTCTGTACAGGCTGCGCTATACACTTTTACAGCGTGATATTATAACAAGGATCATTTATGTCTGGCCCCATAATTAGTTGAACGAAACAGTCAGAGCACCCAGGCTGGCTTCGTAGCTCGAGCTGGTAGAGCGTTTGCCGCGTCTTGACACGGTTCAAATCCAGCTGCTATCAGGATTTCTGACGATCGAATTCTTTACTAATCAATACATTTCGTTTGCAAACTACACAACGGTTGTTAGCGGTCTTTCCGTGTACGGAATCAGATATCACTGCAGAGCAGGCGACATCTTCAGGTTAGATTTTACTTATATAAAACAAATTGGAAGTATAACCTGCTATTATTCACTCAGTCGTACCTATCCAAGTTCGATATTTTGAGCTGTTCACCTGAATTTTGACATCGCGTCACCGTTATTGTTGTCTCCAGCCCGCCGTGGTTACTCTAACAATCACGATTCGATATTGCTCGGTAACCAACAAACTAACTAGTTCATGTGACGACCAGCAGGTCAGTTCTGACCAAAATTTAGCTAGATTGCCTCCTTGCTACATTCTAGACAACTCTACCATCACCCCTCTGGCAATTTTTGGTAAACGATGAACACATAATTTTGCTGTTTACAACGTGTTTCCGGTACTGTATGTTGAATAATGCCACGTTTGCGAATGTTAAGGAATGCTCCAGCTAATTCACTTTGTGTCCAGAACGAGTAATAAGGAAAACTGGCGGCGTAGGCAACAAGATTCTAGAATAGGTCCGCCTGATGTGCTGACAAGAGCTCCAGTAACCGAAGGCTGGGTGAGTGATATTACAGAACCCAACTGCAATAACATGTCGGGGTAGTCACTGTGCACAGGTCTGAAGCAGTTAATTGTAGTTAGGTGTTATTCCAGTTGATGTCTGCTATGAACGTGACCTCACCGTTGACGTATAAAAAACATTTCTGAGGACATTACGAAAGACATTGCCAACCGTCCACTCGCACAAATCGCGTATGTTGGGTAACAAACCATCGTGTTCGTGCTGCTCGGCACCAGTCTGCACATAATGACGCATTTCCACAGCGATTTGTCGACGAAAAGTAATATAATTTATGCAGTTGATCACGGCGGTGGACAAATAACTCCCAGAAAAACCTGCTAGTTGGGAGTAAAGAACTTTGGTACCGAAAGCATAAGGGACAGTCGCGAGGGTTACGCGGGTGCTTAGTGGACACAGTATCAGTGCTTCTGTTCAGCTGGGTGAGTTAATCGCACTGGGCTATGCTCTGAGTTATCATTGAAAGCGTTCAGCTGAATTCGTAGCATCCTAAGGTATTGAGTGTTTCCGCGACTTGATCATTTTTAAATTGGAAATCACAATCGGTTGTCGCACTCGAGATAGAATCACGTGGTGTTGCTAAGACTGGTGGAAATTTACGAGACCGTGTCAGCGGTAACGTTGGAAAGCAGGATGGCTTTGACTGACGAATGATGTGATCGTTCACCGTCAGGTTCTGGGACGTACAGTTAGACGGCGGTAGAGAAGTCACGATGTCGATGTTTTAGCGGAATAGTGGAGACGTCACTGATGAATATCGGCCAATCGAGGCTATTACGTAATCGTGTATTGTAGCCAGTTGACATGCTACACAAGCGCGTGTCGAATTCCAGATGTCATTCTACATCTCAGACCAAGGTTACTTGATAACGGTCCTTCTGAAAGAATGTGTAAGTTGGTATAACTTCGAGTCATCTCATAGTAAAGGCGCACAAATACTCAACACGAATATCCAGCGTAACCGTCGCCTACGATCATGCCAACAGGTGGTTGCAGTTGTTGATAGGTTAAGCGCAACATTGACTGCTGGCGGGAAGCGCAGCGTTTAGTTTCCAGAAGTTAGACCGGTTAAATAGCGTTCGGAGTGGAGCAATCAACCGTAAGGCCTTGCCATCAGAAATGTGGCATGCTTCTGACGGAAGGTCAACCGCGCAGTTTAATTTGTCAAAGTTCGCAGGCGAATGACTTTCGGGTGGATTACGGAGTACAGCAACCAATGGCTTCTTTCGAGAACGTGTCGGGAATGACGAATGACTGAGCAGATAGTTAACAGCTCGCAACCGTAGTCATATTTTTTCAGAGGTTGACCTCCAGCGAAGAAGGATGGCGAGTTTTCATTTGTGCGATGTGTTGGTGAAAAAAATGTCCGACTGCGGTTTCTGAAATATCATCGGCTTTAATTAATTCAGTGTTCGAGTCGAGATGTCGTAACCTCACGGTTGTGGGCAATGTACCTTTATTGTGTAAATGAGAGGGTAAACTGTTTGTGAGGCTTTATGCAATCCTAGGCGGTATACTTGGAAGTCCGAATAAACCGGTGATTGTATCTTAGTGATAACTTTGTCGGCAAATGAGACCTGGTGAGTGGTACCAGCCAGATCGATCTTCAAGAATATATAGTTGCCAAGAAAGCTGACAGTAATGTCTTGATTATCTTAAGAACATGATAATCTGCACATGAGCACCGGTGTTTAGCCCTATGCATAAAGGCGAAATCCCGTGGTTTTACCACGGGCGGATGATGACAAACAGAAAACATTCAACCTCATCTATCTTCAACTAATCCGTTAATGACTGACTGAATTTTACCAAAACAAGTCAGCCAGCCGTGATGATATGGTGTTGCAAAAAAGTGTAGCTCGTAGAAAACGGTCGAACATTTAATGGTTGATGAAATATACAAATTTAATTTCTCAGAGGTTTCATAAATAAGACTGTTTGGAACTTTCCCGTCAAACTGTCGACAACGAATAGCTTTGTTGTTGCTCCACGAAACGACGTCGCCTGCTGTCCATGGCGGTGTAGAAAGACGGGAAGATCAATGTCAGTGTTTTCAGTTGGATTTCGGTGATCGCGAAGACCTGATGTGCACATGTTTTCGCAAGTTGGCCAAGCACTGAAAGTGCACACATTTTGTGTTTCGGTTGGTGCCACCTTGGTCTAAACTACAACGTTAGTGAGATAGTGGACTCCGGATTCCTGATCACTAGTTGTATGCCGCCTTTAGAAGAGCCTGGCCTGATCACGTGTCTCTGTTCTACGTCTGTAGTAATCTACACACACCTTCGTTTTACCGGAATTTCTAGGTCGAAAGAAACTTCTACCTCTGCCCCCGTATTATCGGCTGTTGATGTTCTAGCTCCAGAGTAATGTGTTGCTTCACACCCATCCCATCCTAATAGATAAGTGAACTTTTCTATCGTTCACCCTGATTGAAAGCATGTTAAGTCCGAAGTGAAAAGTTGTCTATAACCACAATTATTGAATGCCCAAAAACTGTTTTCAGACTATAAATTCTTAATGGATTTTCAGCGTATCTCAACTAATCTCGACGGGAAACCTATGACATTGATTCTAGTTTCTAATATCAGCGCAATTTGCCTGCCGTAAACCTGTGGACACCCATTGTGTTTCTCCCCGCGTACGCAATTACAACCTGTAAATAATATACTGTGGACAATTGAAGGATTCCTGTTTAGCCTCCCAGTGGTTCATGGGTTTGCGTTCAGCTATAAGTTCAGTTCCCTCTTCCTACTGTTTGAAAATGAAACAATCCATTAAAACGCTGAACCCTCTTCGGTCAATACATAATCACTCAGTTTTCCATAGGTGACATCAGATGCTGTACATGTGACAACGGCACTCGCCGTCAAATCACATTGTTTATCGGCGCTATTTCGTCCCAGAATTTATAAGTAAAATCGTATGATGAGAGCATATCAATGAAAGGATTCCGCATACGCCAAACTGACCATTTTTAATGTGACAATGAACAGTTTCAAAAATTAGAGCGCCGTGATATGCATTAATTATCGCTTCCATATATGGCACACCTTCACTGTACTTTGACGAGCGGTTACTGGCATTATCTTCAGCTTGCCTGCTTCCAAACCAATCTTATGAAACGTATGTATCTTAAACAAAGGAAAGTGTTTCACTCTCGCCCCATAATTAGTTTCAAAATCGCAACCGACAAGTTGGGAGTGTCGCGGCCAAGCCAATCACGTCTATACTTGGTGGCGCTAGTTCTATTGACCGACTACTCGAATTGCCCATTGGTCAGAGCGATCATAACACGTGATTTGATTGCTCCTCAAGGTTGTCTCTACCGTCCCCGTGTAACCTGCAGCGTAAAACGCAGGCATTGGTTGTGTTCGAGGGCATGCATGAACAATACTAAAATAATCAAAAGTGAAGCGAGCTAAGAATGGAATGAAGTTATTGTTACGCACAATTATCACCTCTGAATGATGTTGGTGTAAAAATCCGAGAGGCAAATAGAACGACGTGTACAAAGTACAAACATGTATTCAACTCGTCCGTGTCTAGGTGGTTTCAATCACAGATTACATCTACACGACCACATGATTTTCTGTGCACGTGGCTCACACACCTCTTATGTGGTCATGCGGACACGTGCCCACAAGCGAGTTGCAATAGCTGAAGCTGTCCTCTTCCAAGTGAGTTTTACAGTCGAGTTCTTCTCCACCATTTTAGACTAAATCAACTATTGACGTCATCAATCGTACTTCAAATATTGATAATAATAATAATAAGATTCAAACGTTATCGGGTCTGTTGTAAAACATTACTTTAACAGCTGGCATGTATGTGTCCGCGTTCTTAGTAAATCGTTCCAATCGCCGACGGATTGAAACAGCTTTTGTAGAGCCCATGTGACGCACCACCCTCACCTTTCCGAGACCTCACGTCACTTGAAAACGCCGATGGACTCCGGCAGATGCTTTTCACAGTGAAACCATGAAAAATACTGACTTTAGCTACACTGAAGAAATTAGTCTTCTCATTGTTAACTTGAAGGTGGCTCACAATGACTACTTTGTTCCAACATCGGTAGCTCACTTGTAGTTAATTCCTGATAAAGTTGAATCGCAAATGGATTGTTTGCTGTCTGTTCTGTTGTCATTTGCATCTCTACCAATGTGTAAGGTCTCTCTACAGAAACAAGTTTATTTGTTTCGAACCCTACTGTTACACCATCATTGTGCTCCACTACCGGTATAGTCTTGCTCCGTGCGGACAGCGACGGTTTTACACATATAAGATTCGAACAAAAAAGTCAGAATATACAGACCAGTTCGATAAAGACATTCACAAAAAGTGATCGGGACAGGCTGTTCGTAACTGTGGGATGTTACCGATCCTGATCGTTGTTAGAACATTTGCGTGATCATGCTGTACTAGTGCCTTTTGGATCGGTAGGAGTGGATACTGACTGTTTGTAGCCTCAATTTACCGGGACTGTATTTTTATTGGACGACTACTCATACACTTTCATTGTGTGATTCACCCTTTACCGGAACATGCAGCCATTATCGCAGATGTATTTGGTCGGCAGACGCCATCAGGACCTTACACAATCTGAAATGATGAAGCGGGGTATGCAGTCCAACTGTACTAGTTGGAAACGATTGAGCTGAGGACAGTTCACTCAGTTATTTGTTGAGACAAACATCAGAGGGCACCGGAATTATCGGAGTTTTCTCTCTAATTATGACCTAACACTGACATCTGTCATTACTGCCTGAGGTATTGAACGGTAGAAAACATACGGACCATGGGCATTATAACTTTCTAAACCAGCTTTCTCTTCCAATATCCATAGCTTCATTACTGTGATAGGCTGGTATCCTTCGTATCTTGGGTTTGGTCAATGCATTAACGGTTATACGATCCCGTAACTTAATTTACCCAGCCGAACTAGACAGTATTTTGTCAGTCTGCGTTACCCGTTGACGTGGCGTGTGCTTGTGACCAAATAATTCAGCCTAATAGAAGCCGGTGTGACCCTTTGGCGAATATTTCTGCCTATTAGGACTCTGTTCGGTGGGTTGCAGTACATCAGGTGCATCCACTTCCAGAACTAATAAGCTTTGCATGCGTTCTGGCCTACTGATCCTGGCTATTCGAGTGAAATCCCTTTTTGTCCAGCTCAATTACGTAATATTCAATAACCTTCGGTTAAACGTTGTATGAAAGCCTACAATTTGAGAGAATGCAAACTAGTGAGACTTTTAACAGAGCCCACGATGTTAAAAGATTACTGTCGCTTTTCAAACAATGTATCAGTATATAATAATCCTAACCGCATGTCCTATATATTCTAATGTTTTACGTTCGTGACTGAAGAGAGTAAACGAAATGTCAACATCTCGCGATGTATGTCTTTTATCGCTTTGGTGAACTGGATCAAGGGAACTCAGTGTTTTAATCCTAAACAGTTCATTTACCCAAGACTATGACGGATTGTACGAATCCATTTGTGCCACTAATCTGTATATTCTCAAAAAAAGAAGCTGGTGACCGAGTGGACCATCCCTACGTTAGTTACCGGATGGTTTGAACTCGAATTACTTGACTGTCCCGTGTGCGCTATTCCAAAGTTATAAGTCTGAGTGATATTTAAAAGATCGGCTGTTGCCTTCGTAGTGTGGCTTTGCGATAAAAGTCTGTTGCGATCGTAAGCCACCTAATCAATCCGGGCTCAGTTCACAGACTGGGAAATCCGTAGTAGAAACTGCATATCGCTTTAAGAACTTGTCTCTGTGAGATAGCAGATGTCGCAGGGAAAATACTGGGGAAGGTACTGTTTCTATGCCATTATTTCAGACTTCACCGTGTCAGTACTACCAGCTTGAAGTAGATCACTTTGCCAATTCACTGAAAAACTGCAGAGCTTAACTGTTTTATCCTCCGATCCAACAGAAAATATGACGTGCTAGCAGAGTTATGTTCGTCTTCACGTTTGTCTGCGCATGACTGTAGAGACAATGTTTTCCAATGACCCGTCGCACGATCAACGACCTGGATCCGCTGCAGTTGACTGTTGGCTAATTTCAATTATTTTCCTCAGTGATTCTATTGCGGTTGATGTTGTAGAGCGTTTTTGATCCGAATTCGATACACAGTTCGCGCTTCTAACTGTGTTCCTAAATAGGACGCACATCTTTTCCCGCAAACAGACGAGGTTTAAGTCAGTAATGTGTTTGTGCGGTGTTTTGTAGAAGGGCATGCCAGGTGAATGTCGTCCGTTATGACGTCTGATCAAGACTCGTAAATTTATCTTTTCAGATTTATTTGCTCATTTGAATATTGGGTTAGCCGAAGGTTATTCACTTCCTAATTTGAATTGCAAATCAAAGTTGTGGGTGAGCAAGTTGAATCTGACTTGCACGTCCAGATTGTGGCTGTGTGATAAGACACCATGCGGTTGATGTAAAACTCTATTTTCATACGTACTCACGCTGAAATAACGTGACACAGAAAAGTCGATCATCTGAGATAGGACGCAGCAAATTTTCTAAAATGATGGCGTTTCATACGTAGTGTTATTTTACCCAGTTCCCCGCAAAACTGGCTAGCGTACCGATTTTCAAACAGCTACTCTCGGCCGTTTCAGTCATGTGTTTACACTTGAAAAAGGCATCTGTGAAAACAATCTGAAAAAAATCGTTGGTTAGTATGTGCGATAGCCGATCGCGCAAGGTACAGTCTGTTATGGATGAATTTGACGAATTCGCGCGTGCCTGTCGGCCTGGTGCAGGTCACTGTTGCGCGGACATCACTTGTTATGGGGGCAGTAGCGTGAAAGAAATGTTGGGTTTGTACAATCTTTTGTGCACACAACCGTACTGTTATCGTCTGATGAAAGTGGCTACCGTAGTTTGTAAATCAGTGTTTAGATAATCTTGGACTAACATTTGTGAACTCTTCAGACCACTTTAAACGGTTTTACTTAATGGTCAGTAGGTGATAAGTTTATAACCATTTGCACTGGGAATTGATCTCTTCGAATTATTACAATGTCGTCCCACGAGATGTTCACCGGTCTTTTCCGAAAGCCACTTTATGTCTGTCTAAAAGATATTTGGTTAGAAGTATATTTATGGGGGCAACCGCAGAAAAACGAAGAAAGCACATTTTTGTCATGCAAAATCACTACCACATTGGTATAGAACAAGACTAACTAACTGTCAAACTTACTCGAAAAATCGACGAGTGAAAGGCTTTCTACCAACAACTTTCCCATATGAATAAAATGCGGCTAAATAATCCTTTCATTGAGTTTCCCAAGGAATTCACTCCTTTTCCGAGTGCACAGTTTCGTCTAAAAAACCTTTGGCGTATTTGTTGTAAAATATGCGTACCAAATTTCGTACGTATGAAGTAAAACAGTTTGGGCGTCGAGTTTAACATGTTACTGATAGACATATTGAGAATAACACAACGTTAGGAGCAAGCCGTAATACTCTACGTTCCAACCACCTCGGATGACCTTCCTAAGGAAAGCTACCCGAAGTGGCTGGAACGTAAAGTATTACGGCTTGCTCCTAGCGTTGTCATTTTCTGTTTGGCATATCCATTTTGAATTTGACTATGGAGATGTGCTCAAAATCTTACTGTGGAGGTGCTTGGTATATCAATTTATTTTGATACGTCTGTCTATCAACAAACCGAGCTCAATCTTTATCACACAAGGTTCCAGCGTTTGAGTGAGTCCAATTCTTGGTTCTGCTAACTGACCGAGTTGACCCGGGTGTACTAAGGACCAATGCCGGCTCTTACATGGATCACCTGGTTATCATTAAAATCGGTTAATGAGGTTCGGATGATACAACAATTTTTCTCAAACAAAATGTGGTTGAACGAATCGCGAGTACTGATAGAGATTCCGTTCATTTTTTACGGTTTGCCAATAAGCTTTGTGAATTTTTCCTGCATCATCCATTGTTGTACCAGAGCAGCATTGTCTCCACTGATGGCAATCTGAACTGAATATTTCTGTTTTCTCGTAACCCGGAAAAAATGTTCCACCAAGTTTGTCGCGAATATAAATGTCCAGGTATAGCGTACTAGATTGCTCTCAGATTTTGCAGACAAGTAACTGCGGCTTGCAGCAATGTGGAAGTTTTGCCATTTCTCTCTTCGTCCTTTTGGTGGTTTCACAATCTGGACAATGAACGCATATGTCCGAGTGTAAGGGAAACACGTTTCTTTATGCTCGAATTAGTAACGGTTGTGAAGCTTTGACTAGTTAGCTGAATAGAATCGAACGTAATGCCTGGCCACTGTATTGCTAGAATGTAGCTGGAGGTTTTGATAATGACCTTGAATCTGGTTTCTCGGTTGACTGGTTGCTGTAATATGGTGTGAACTATAGTTTACTTCTAATGTTCACTCAGGCGTTGACAATCGGCAGCCACAGCTGGTCAAGCAATGTCAGCAACTTGTTCAGTCATGTTCAGAACTCGGGTAGGAATGTCAGCATCTGAAATGAACATCCATTCTTGTCCGAATATCGAGCTCTCCGTATTCTTGATTCAGTGAATTCCCGCAAGTAGCAAAATTATTCACTTTTCACCAACCTGAGGTGCCGGTACCGGGTGATGAACAACGGCGGCTGCTACCAAACACTATTTATGAGTGTATTCAATAGTTCATCACCACCAAGATCGCGGGATAATTTTGCCACAGCTGAATCGTAATACCCGGATTGTTTTGTCGCACTGAGTTTTGAAGAACCGTTCACATCTTTTCTGCGTCCTTCACGTCAGCCAACCACGTTTGAGAAACAGCCTCATATTAGCTGAATCACAATTCGAAAATCAGTTCGGCTTCAACGTCATAAGCAACTACACATATGCTGTTTGTGATGAAGCATTTCGTGAAACATAGCTTGAAGTTCAAAATTTCAGACGTGATTGATAAACTGAGCATCAACGTCTCTATCAGTTTCATTCGGGCCACATTGATTCACGGATGTTACTGTTGCTGAATCAGTTACACTGTATTCACTGAAACTGCTATTGTTCATGTGAGATCCTTACTAAACACAGAGCGTCGCCAGTTAGGTAGTCCCTGTTGCTACTGTGCACTCGACCGTACGGCTTGAATTCCAATCCATAAAGAAGATACAAACACTAACGTTTACTGAAAACGGGAACAATGGGGCGATCATACGCCCAGTAAACAAGATGCAGTAAGTGACGTCATCGGGGTAATCCTGACGCAATCCGTTGCAAGCAATTTTGCCAAAGATTTTTCAAAACTATATTTCCTCTTGTTGACTACAGAATCCTTGGAGCAGATATGAGGAAATTATAAATTGCCTCTGTTGACAGACACTCCACACTATGATCGACTGAAATGGGAGCAACCATTGTGTTCCTCTTTTTCAGTGGGTCTTCAAACACCCAAGCGTAATAAGGCATCTACCTACCTGATACTGGCTGTCCATTAACACTTAATGGTAAAATCATGGCCAAGGAGCATGGTTGACCTGCTTCTTTCCTTTACTGGAATACCGCACGCAGTAGCTGATAACTATTCAACAGATCATCAAACAAGGTACATTTATATACACTGAAAATGGTTTCTTCATTGAAAACGGTCACACAGTCAACAATTTCTGATGATATGGCAACACCAAAGAATAACAGGCATACCGTTCAATCATGTGTGACACACCTACTGTTCTCGTGAAAAACAGCAGTTGCACTGACACCACAGTGATTATTAAGTATTGGTTCATATAAGTCTCATTTCGAGCAGACGGTACTACTGATGGATCTTTCATTAATTCAGGTCCTGAGCCCATCACATCTAGTGATGGGCCCCTTTCCAGCAACGACGTCCGGAAATCAATACATCATAATCATGACCGAACACTTCACAAGGTGGATCGAAGCAGCCGCCATACCCGATCAGCGCGCAAGCACGGTGTGCAGGGCTGTGATGGAGCACATCATAGCGGATCACGGAATACCGCGAAGCATATTGACTGATCAAGGCC
>QNGE01003278.1:2537-29310 GCA_008508345.1 Paragonimus westermani | reverse complement strand
AAAGCAACCTTTGTGTCGTCCGCCTTTTGGATTCACAACACTAGGTGTTTAATATTTGAGTTGCTTTTTATGCTAAGGTTAGGATGGTGCAATCGGATGTCAGTGACCTCGACAAGCATTAGCATTCGTAATCTCACTGCTTTGGGCACACGACGTCATTTTCACTGGTACTTTATAAACTGCGGTTGACATAAATTGTTCATGCAGAGCTGTTCTGAATCAGTCCTATTCGCAAAGTTAGTCAGACTGCCGAGTTATGGTCTAAATTACCCTATGTGTATCTGTCAGTCTTGCTTCCAAAGGACGCTCAAAAAATCAGTCCGCTTGCAGCCCACGCCTTTGTGAGTTTCCATACAATCACCTTCATCATGTCTCACCTTGTAGACGGACATTCATATACTAAAACCAGCTTCCGTGTATAATCACCTGTTTGCTTGCTTTGCGCATCATATTTTGGTCGTCCTACTAGGTAAATGTCTTATACAGTACGTGAACCTCATATTGATTAGTTGAATTACCGTGCCGTTAAAAGGGTTCCAGGCGATAGTGTTGCTCATCCGAGGAATTCTGATAAATCTCCCAGAGAAGAGGATCTTCAACACGTTGTCGACTATGATTTAGGAAGTCCATCCTGACGGGTGAACTTCCAGATGTTTACCGTTGGTAAGGCCATTAACATCCGAATGCGCAGGTGTGACCTCTACGCTCAAAAGAAGATTTTACGGGCGTTTAACATTTGTGGGCTCAGGATCAATCAAACTGACCATTTTACCAGAGCACCAAGACACAGTACGGCATGTTACTACTCCGTCTACTCCCATCAGTCGCAAACGTAAAACATACAATTTATGTACTTCATACAGATAAGGGCAAACAGGGGTTGGACAAGCGTACAAGCACAATTGTGTAATCATGACCATTGCAACCCGGCAGGTTGCCTAAGGCACTTTTGTGAACACAAAGCCGACTGGTAAGTTCGGATAAGCATCGCTTCTCAGAAAGCCAGTAAGTTTGGATTCCCAATGCATAACAGTATCCTGAATGAGTTTAATGTATCAATCTGATGACCTGTCGTCATGAGGTGTCTTCCAATCGATGATGTTGGGTTTCGAGCACTCAGTCCACCGAGTTGTTTCAACCACTTCGGGATATATTCGGCAACTCGCTGTGATAATTGTCAACCTGTTCTGTCCATGTAAACGTCACTGCAACTGCATCTGAAATGGTATACAACATAGGAGACAAAAGAGTCTGACAAACTACTTTCGTGGTTGTGAAGAACCGATCCTTTTGTGTTTTGAACCAAGCGCAACCGAGCAGCCGCGAAAGTTCGAGTCTTCACAGAATTTAATTTGTGCTTTATGTTGTTGGCTAAATGGTCACCTTTAAATAGTGAGAATATAAAAAATAAACCTTCTTTTGAGCCGTTAACATTGCACTTCTACACCATATTGTGTACCTCGGTGAATTTTTCGGAGGTATTAATTGTCTCGTTTGTCTCAACTACTCCTGTCTGCATTATCAGGAGTACCAATACGCCGTAGATGTGTTTAGTCCCTGTTTACTCTTATCTATGTGGTTAAAGAGAATTCAGTGTTTTAAAATTCACACGTTTAAACAATAACTTTACGACGAAGTGAGCACACAGTATCAGCTCCTATCAACCGATTTCATTGTTCGTTTTGTTTACCACTTTCAGACTTGTTGATGATCAGGCAAAGGAAACCTTTTTAGCTTTCTAATCTACTGTTCTCAAAGAGCAGTCTAGAAGGAGTGAAACAACCATTTACTATTGTTTTAACTAATAAACAGACTATCCGATCGAAACTAGGTAACAACAGCAGAGTGGCTGAGTGAAAATGGACTGAGTACAAATATAATAGCTCTTTAATATAGTCTGGTGGTTTTGTGGCTTGATTATTGAACTGAACCTTCTTCATACCAGTATGTATATTGCCACTGCGAATGAGTATCATAGAGACGGCAACTTGCTACGTTATGGTGATTGACGTGTACAGCTAGTTTAAAGCTTCTGACCAGATTAAGGTGTTTTCTCTGGAGAACTGCTTCGGTCTAAAATGCGCCGTAAACAATCCGGATTGCACGAAATATCAGGGTGGACTCAGATCACACTGGTAGGCTACGGTTAGTACAACAATTTGCCGTTCCAAGGGAAACAACTCCTGGTACCAAAGCTACTTTGCACTGTACAAATGTGCCATGCATAACGTGTAGATGCTACTGGATACAATTGACTAAACCGTCTTAAAGTGTGCTTGCCATGTAACGCCAATACCTCATTGGTTATATGGAACAACGTTCGAAAAACACGTCACTATGGTATCTACCTCATAACATTCCAGTAACAAAACGTTACATTCATGAAACGGTACTCGACAGTGTAATTCCCCAGATTCCGTACTTCAGTCAGAATCTATTATGCGAATCCACCAACAAGCTCTGCCCAGCGCACGACCTTTGAACTACGTTGATTTGGAGGTGCAACAAGCCGCTGGAATTATTGATGTGCGGAAATTTAGATTTCTGAAGGAAACCACTCAGTTATACGGAGGGGGTTGCCAAAATGCTAAGCGACGTGCGATATTTTTTGGTTTTTGCTCCATTATTGCATGATGACGTTCCACTTCCTATCAGTATATCGTATTTGGCAATGTTGGCCATATACACTGACTCTCCTTTGTAGTTAACTGCAATACATTGATGTATTGTATAACACCACAAAAGAAGAGGCATATTGTAATATGCCGTCACTTTCCCCTTTGACACCTGTAAAAATTCACTATGTCAGAAATATTGTGATGAGTAGCACCTAGACTCCAGCTGTTAAACATATATGAATTCATCTCGTCCTGGCAGATGGTTGGGTGTTGACAAATCCCGTGCACAGTACCTGGTTTCTACCAGGGTGCACAGCGAACCTGGTCGGTCTGATCAGATCAACTTTCACAGTGGAGCCCAGAAGCTTTGTCATTTTGGTAAGGCAATTGCGACCTAAAAGTAAATGCATACACATAATGAAGTTTAGTCATTGTTGTATAGGCGAACAAGACTTGTTTTCTGTTTGTTGTTGTATGGGCGTAAAGGCCGCCTGCATACCCCACATTCGTGCCAAGGCTCCAAGAGTGTTCTGATTGGTCGCGGCCTCAACGACCAACGGCTCACTCATCCATGTACTTTAAAATGACCCGATTGCATGTAAATGCGACAATACACGATGCGCTTCTACTGAGTGACTTGTTCTCACTAGCGTTGTTATTGTCCGTAAGGCATGTAGAGGATGGGGATCGGATACAGATACAACAGTGGCGTCGCGGGCAGGATAACTTGCCTTGGCCTCAAGCTGTGTTCGATCTGCAATACTTCTAATCCGATCCCGCACCGTTCTACTATCTTGCGAAAGATACTGGCGATTCATTCTATTCGTTGACGGCCGTTCCGGGCTGCTTCGTTCAATTAAACGGAACAATCTGCAACTTCCGGAATCACATTGGAGTGATGCTGTCATACGCTAACCAAAACTGATTGGATGCGTTGTACAACAACAACAACTACTACTACTGCAACTAATACTACAACTACTACTACTATATCGTTTATTTTGAAGATCAATTTACACAGCTTCTTGCAAAGAAAGAACAAGCGGCGACACCAATATGAAATAAGAGAAATGGAATGGGGAGTATGCACAAACAAGCTCACAGTCAAATGTTACGCACTGCGTAGTTGGCAACATTGTACAGTCAACAGGTCCTCGCATAAGAATGTCAAGCGTTAATAGTTCAAGCATCAAACAAAAAAGTTACGGGTGTGTACCAACCTGTGTGCAGAAAAGTGGAGGCACAGGATAGGAGAAATAAAACTCGGTAAAGGTGAAATATTATACAGAGTAAATCCCACAAAATCACAGGCTCTTCAGGGCACAAAGGTGCTATTACAGTCAAGGCTCACGCATCGGGACAGAATGTCCTTCATAGAGAGACGACTGTCAGGGAGGTGGCAACAGTCAACGCCAGGTTCCCCGCATATAGGTGTCGTAAGTTTTCAGGGAACCAAGAACAGTTAGTAGACATAGATCTGTGACTGCATAAGAAGGCAATCCGAGTCGAAGAATAGCGCTACATGAAGCAGGGAACATGATTCCGCGAAAGGAAATAATCACAGGTGAATGAGAGACAGAGTTCACCTCACAGCTCATGGTATGGAGCGTGGACAAAATGGCAGCTTTATGGGAGTCAGTACCGTATTTCGCAGTCTTGTCGGTCCAGGCAAGTTGGCAACGGTAGTCGTCCACTATACTGACATCAAGCACCACAGCAGCGCCGCCACGAACCGCGATCACATCGGGTTTGATAAACGAGCTCGCCGTTGGTACTCGCAGCTCCTCGAAGACTGTATAGTCCAAGTTACGCAGTCGTCTCGCCAGGTCTTTAGCCACGCGGTTATGTCGAGCACAACGCGCATCGTGAGTGATCCAGCATGATTGCAGAATATGAGCGAGGCTTTCTGGTTGACCACAGTTGCCACGGCAGAGAACTGACTGGCCGCTTCGGTCACCTCGTGAGTTTCGGACCTTGGTCCGCAGCAGACTACACCTGAGCTGGATAGCACGAATAAAGATCCTGGGGAAGATGCGATCTGGATTGAACAGCCAACGATTGGAGAGTGGAGAGCGTGATACTTCCCGAAGACCACAGCCATCAAGCGAGTGATAAAGCTTATTGGACCATGCAGAGTGGGCTTCCTCCTTGCTCGTCACCACTACACCCTGGACGCGTACCGGGACATTTACTTCCCTCAGGATAGGGCCAAACGAATGGTCTTTGACCACATTCCGCAGAACTGGACATTGATTAGAGAGCAGTCTCTCCAGTCGAGATTTGCGCGAGATGGGGATAGTGGTGGATAAACTCGGGATGCCCAGACCCCCCAAACGAATTGAGGTGTGGATGTAGCTGATGGGTGTGTCCTTGGGAAGGCACAGCCACTGCCAAACAAACTAGTGAATGGCACAGTCCATTGCTTTGAGCGTGTTCTGGTGCGCTCAACTCAGTACCAACGAGTGATTCATCTTCGAAATGAAATGCTGTCTCAGCAGATCCAAGCTTTGATACGGCTTCAAGGGCGCTCTGGTCGTTTCACCCAGCATCGTGCGAAGCTGCAGACGGTGATTAGTGAATGCTTTACCTTTCCAGGTGAACGGGATACCTAGGTAGGTCACCGTGTCAATGGCGCTTAGTGAGCGGATAGTATCCGGACCGAACTGGATAGACTCATTGGAGATGGCAGTCACATTGTGTTTGTGATCATCGCGAATGACCATAAGCCTCGTTTTACGCGTGTTGATCTGCAGCCCGGATGATTACAGAGCACTAGCAGCGGCTGCAAGCTTCTCAGAGTCGCGTGGGGTTTTCAGCCAGGAGGATCAGATCGTCATCCTAGGCAAAACCGCTGACCAGTGTGTCGTGGAATTGGTAGCCAAGCTCCGATCGAGAAACAGCAAGCACCTCATCCATCGCCATGATAAACAAAAGCGGGGACAGGGGGTCACCCTAGCGAACGCCACGCTGGGACCGGAGGACGGTGCTGCCAAGCGTGACGGAAGCATTGCGATAAGAGTCCGCGATGTAATGTGTCACAGTTGGAGGGGCGCCGAAAGCTTGGGCCGATCTGATAATAGAGTCCTGCGAGATGGAGTCAAATGCTCTGGACACGTCGATGAAGGCCGCACACAGACTTGAAGAGGTTGTGTATGAGTTGTGAAGTAGCGCATGGAGCAATGAGGTCGCCTCGAGGCAACCATCACGATGCAGGAAAGCAAACTGAGGAGCGGGCAGATGCAAGCGCGTGTTCCAACGATCAGCCAATATCTTATGAAAACAACGAATCAACGTTGAAGATACGGCGATTGATCTGAGCTCGGTTGGAGATGAAGGATTATTAACTTTCGGAACAAGCGTGATACGAGAGCGCCACAGATTGATCGGACAACCTTGGGTCAGAAAGAAAAGGTTGAAGTATCCAGCCAGGACATCAGCTTTCATGCGCTTCAAATTTTTGAGCAAAAGCTTGTCCAAAACCTGGAGCGATGTTCCCCATTTGCTTCAAGGTGCGTGATACCTCATCCCCGGTGATCTGGTCGACCAATGACCAGTCCGGAGGCAGAATCGTGCGGGACGGTCGCTCATCAGGGTGCGGATGAGCCGACAGTACTTCGGATCAGTATTCGTTAGAACTATCCGGAAGGCCACGGTTTATTTTGTGGGCAGTTCTCCAATTGCCAGAAAAAACTGCAAAAGCAGCATCTTTCCTGCGCTGGTGGTACAGCGTTTGAATCGCTGCATAGTTAGCTCTCCGTATTTGTTTGCTGGTCACGAGGGCTCCGACATTAATGAGAGCACGTCGTCGGGTAGTCAGTCGTCAGGTGTACGGAAACGCTTGTGCGGCATGCATGTTCAACAGCGACTTAGCTTGTACCATCGTGAAAATACCTGCCTGAAGACCGCGGGCAATAGCTAGTAGTCCGTCGGTTTGTAAAGAAGCCTCGCTATTAGACTCAAGTTGGGTAATCACTGTTTGGATCAAACGGGCAAACCACTCGGAGTTTCCAGCAGCTTGGGACTCAGTACCAGACGTCACGTTGGTCTGCGAGACGGTGACTGGATTGGCAATGGGAACAGGATTCCCCTGCCAACTCAGTGCATACAGACGCGTCCGGATGCTTTCCAGAGTACGACCTGGGAAAAGTGGCAAGAGCCGATTATGGAGATCTCTTCGAGTAGGGCACGACGGGGCCAGTTCATCGGCACACTTCAGAAGGGAAGCCGATTCTTGCTGAGACCAATTTTTTCCGGCGGATTTCATGTGGTTGAGATTCTCACGGTTGCGTTCGACTGGAAGAACATGCCTCCTGTGTTGACTGAGACCGATTTTGGTGGAAAAGGTGCGATCACAGTCGGCGCAGTCAAAGACCGTGGCATGCTGGGCGTCAACATCTTGCTCTCGATCATTCCTGCGTCGATGCATACAAGTATGCGCCGACAAGCCAGCGTTCGACTTGCAAAATCGGCCACATTCTGAACAGGCGTACTCCGCTCGCCTATCCTGTGTACTGGTAGAAGCCTACACGGAGGTACTGGCAGTAAGTTCATTGTATTGATCGATTGTAACCAGTACTTTAAAACCAGGTAGAGTGGTTGGCCCTATCTGGAGTTGCTGAACGCTTAGCCAATCAAGGCTTACACCAAGACTGCCCAGTCGGCACCACGAGGAGGTGGTTCAGCGCGCCGACTACTACTACATCCACTTTTACGACTGCAACTACTACTACAACAACAACTACTACAACTACCACTACTACTGCTGAGGCTCATGCGCTTATGCAGTATACAGTTCAAACGGTCAAAGGAGATGTGTTCCTTCAATGTCTTTTGGAACAGTTTGTACAGGAGGCTGGATGTGATTACCTAACCTACATTACTGCATCAATTTGCAATTTACATTATGTCCTACGCACAACACACGCAATAGCTCTGACCGCCATTCGAGCTAAGGCGGAGGTGGTGTTGTATAGGCGTCAAGGCCGCCTGCATACCCCACATTCGTGCCAAGGCTCCAAGAGTGTTCTGATTGGTCGCGGCCTCAACGACCAACGGCTCACTCATCCATGTACTTTAAAATGACCCGATTGCATGTAAATGCGACAATACACGATGCGCTTCTACTGAGTGACTTGTTCTCACTAGCGTTGTTATTGTCCGTAAGGCATGTAGAGGATGGGGATCGGATACAGATACAACAGTCATGTGTCTAAAAATCCTATTCTTTAGGATGAACTGAATGTATCGACCCTCATCCGACAATAGAAGAACCGGTTTTACTGCCTCCGTAGTCTTGACGACAGCGAATTGTAAATAACTACCAAGCACACCGAAAGCGTGCTGCGCCTTCATCTTAGTTCATTTTGATCGAAGTGTTGTTTCTACTGGTTTATATCTTATTTTGAGAATCGTACGTAACATTTGCATCAGACCGTACTGTATATGTTTGAAAAACAGAGAAACCACATTTCAGACAAGTTCTACTACACACATATTTTGGTTCCTTCTGCAAATTTGGTGATCGGATTTCTGCTGACATATTCCACAGCTGGATGGTATTTCATCGCCACTGCGTTGTATCAACACGTTCGCTCGGATCACTTCAGCTACTTCCAGTAGCAATGGACATTTCACTAACATTGTCTGCTCTCAGTGAGTTGAATCGTGTAGCCTGCTCAATCCTTTATCTCGACACTGATTTAAACTCACTTTCCACCACTAATTAGTAAATTCGATATGCCTTTCTTTACTCGCTTCATTTATGTTTTATTGCTTTCGATATCTCAGTCTGATGAGGTTGATAAAGACCTCACCGAGACATCTGTTAGTACCCCACTTACAATGAGTGAATTCTGAATCCTCGATTGTGGTTTAAGCAAGTCGAACCTATTCCTACGAAGACCAGACCATCCCAACGGAGATTTCGGAGAAAGTAACGAGACTTGTCTGGAGCGTTTTCGTGAGTGGAAAATTTTCTGTCAGTCAAAACTCACGTCAGTGCGCTCCAAGCAGTATCCAGGCCGATCGACGCCAGGCAGTCCAAATCGACGATCAGTTACTGCGGTGAATCCGTTTGAATGGGATGGTGAACAAAACAAGTTTTTTGAACGCGTATTGCGTTTAAAATCCCAAGCCGCTTAAGGAATGCTTGAAGAAAGTGACGTCAAACAGGCCAACCAGAACGTAAAACGCCTGTAGCTCAGTAATAATCGTAAACACTATTGTTTCCCTGTAAAAGGGGTATCGTCCTTCTAATAAATCGAGTTTTTTTTAGAGGCTCAGAATGTTCTTACTCCAGTTTCCCCGATTTGATAGCCCAGCATGCGACAGAAATACGTAATCTCACTCACGAAACCCCTTCCGAACACGCATGACACTTTAGAAGCATGCTTTAGGGATTAAATTTGGCCATGGAATCAGGAAAAACTGAATCAACTGTTTCCCAACATAGAGCTAGATGGTCATAAACCGTCACAACTGTCAAATAATTGAAACGGTTTGGTTCTATTTTTTGAGGGCTCTTGTTAGAACAACTGACTCCGTCTACTCACGAAATACTAACATCTTTTGATTCCTTCTCATCCACCATGAAGCAGTTGACACTGCTGATAAAAAGTTGGGAAATAATCCAGTTCACCAACTGGTGCTTATCACCTTCTCAACCCCACCTCAACAACCAAATGACATGTTTTCCGAACAACTGTTAGCACACGCGATGCGAGTGCAACAAACGATGAGCTATATTCCCCGTAAAAGCCGGTCATCATCTAATAAGCGTTTAATCAGTGGTCAGTGTTCTCACACACTCGTCGGAAATAAATCATTTCGCATGCTCTTCTGAAACTTCCGTCATCGTTCAAGGAATTGTGGTCAGCCATGCTCTTTCAAATCAACTCATTCGGGAAACGCACCTACCAGTCAGTTATGGCAGGTCGCTTATAATTCACATAAGTTTACTTATACCAGACGGTTTACTGATGCTGAAGCCAGGTTACGTGTCATTTCACGACGAACAGAGAAGAATTTCTTTGACTAACTCTCCTGCTCGCAAGCAACCAATGCAATTCGAACTGCAACGCACAGTAAACGTTCATTTGCACTTGAACTAGGCAGTGACAGTTTCGTTATTCATCATCAAAAATATCCGAAGTGTATTTGTCGTTGCTGATTCTTTTTCAAATTTTGGACTTGGTGAGGATGTTCGGCAAAAGAATCTAATGGACCACACGAAGCTTCTATCGGTCAAAGGTGCACAGGCCCAAATTAATTGCAATTGGAAATGTCCATCCACACCCGAAACTGTACCAATGATTTCTACGTTGTCCCAAAGTCTGCTGCAGTTTACAATCTCTTCGCACGACTGCAAAATACATGAACACGAAGCAGTTCACTACGTCGTCATTACAGAACACCCTGATTCCTTCATAGTCGGCCGACTACTGCATTTGTTCAAATTCAAAAGTTAGGGTATAAAATACGATGTTTCTTTAACAGGTTTTAATTTCAACCCTTATAGTCAATCGGAGGATATGGCTAGAAAAACAACAGTATATTTTCCGATTAGTCGAAAAAGAGTCAACTGGTTCTAGCGTATTCTGGGACCAACTGAGATATCCGGGATCCAAACAGAACGGAAAAAACAAGAATGCAGAATAAATCCACTGGACTTCTAAAAACCAGACTGCTTTTCGGAATAAAAGTCAAGTTTGTTTAACACACGATCTTGCCATTAATTCAACTAAAATTGATCAATAAGTTAGATGAGATGTTAAGAAAGACATAGAAACCGTTGGATGCAACGCATTACACATTCTTAAGGAAAGGCTCCGGTTTGGGATCTACACTCCCAATAAGAAACGGACAGGTGTACATACGCGCAGAATATGCACCCAAATAAACACTGAAAATCACCGGGATACTCAGGAAGATTACATTTTCTTGGGTCGCTAGTTCAGCTTTCCTTCGATGGGTGGCGGCCGATATCCTTCCAAACTGTAACCGCAACTAACGACGTCATGTCTGGACTTTATATTTAAGCATTACTCAAATTAGGTAGGATTTCCCTGAATCAATCCTTCATCTGGTTTACTCCACACAATGATGCAGTCAAAATGTTAAGGGAATGCACTGACAATGACCCAGTGCCGATGGCATCGTTGTACCTCTTTTTTTAGCTACTAGGTTTCTGTGACAGTTGTCACTTTTCGTGCCCTCGCAAACAATTTTCTTACCTTTTACGTTCATTACATATATAGATCACATATCAAATGTTTGATCCAATACAACACTTCATTCTCACGTATCTTGCTTTCGCGTTTCACATGGCCGTTGTTATCGTAATTTAACTGTAACAACCGATTTTGGCACACCAGAGAAATCAGGTTCGCCGAAATTTCTCTCATTCTCATTCAAGAGGAATCTCATTTTAACCTACATCGGATCTAGTGTGTTAAAATCTGTAGTGAACAGTTGGTGTCACTCTAAATATGGCTTTGTAACATAACTGGTAAATAACAGTAGATTTGGTTGATGTAAGTTGAACATCACTCGCAAGTGAACGTAGCTGCCCAACTGTATGGACTTTTCGGTCAGTACTTTTCGAAAAGAAGTGCTATTCTCGAATAGCGCTGGTTCTAGAGCTCATCGTTAGTACACATGATTGCTTCTGCTGGGGTTTTGTAACATTGTTCATCAATTGTTTGTTCCACCATACAGCTCATAGGTAAGTGTCCGACAGATGTGAACTGCAGGGTACACAGAAGCAATTAAATAAAATGTCTATTAGCAAATTGAAGTTCGGAAATGGAAAAGGAATCCCTTGAGAAGCCTTTTGACGATTTAATCGGAATAAGGTAAGCGGTTAGCAAATGTGCCAAACGCCTCAAATGTGGACAATCACCAGAAGCAAAATGTCCAGAAAGGCATGTAACAAAAAAATGAAGCTACCTACTACATTCTTAATGAAAAACATCGAGTTGTTTTCGGAATTCAACCACGAAAAGTCCTGAGACTTTTCAACAGATACGCACTCCTGCTTAAAATTAAAAGTCGCATTCGACAAACATCTGATGCTCGTTCGCTCTGCAGGTCTATCTACTATACTGGAGGATATAGGGGTTCAGTTTTAGCATGGAACATGTAACCGGCAGAAACAAAGAGGTACCCGACTCAAGGTCCCGATCAGTGAACAAGCACATACCAATTGAGGCCATACGCGTGGTCGTTAACAAGGAATTAGTGGCTAATAAATATCAAGGTGGCAGGTATGTGAGATACCTGAACATTCAATGGCAAGGGAACATCTTCTGAGTTGGACGAGCTGTTATACACTTGAGGCCGGATTCATTTCGAGAACGGCCGACTCTTCGCAGTTTGCACTGTGACTACTACGACTGCTATTTATTCCAGCTGATAATACAGAATGCAAAATTCTATTTGCGTATGTTGATTTTTACATGAGATGTGGGTACATGTTCGATTTAGCAAAACGAATAGTATTTCTGACCATGATGCAAACGATGCAACCATTTTCGTTCAAACGTACCCAAAATGTTAACAGAATGAGGAAATAACCAAAACATCGCTTAACTAACTAGTCGTAACATGGCATGCCGCAAACGTATAACAGATGGACGTTTCTGTTCACTTCTAACGAGCCTAAGAAAAAATCTCGACCATTTCACATGATGGGTAGAAGCCACTCCCATACAAAATTAAATGGAAGAAGCAGCTGTTTACATCTTCATGAACAAGGACCCACCTTGTTTTGAAGTGCAGCAGAAATTCACGACAGGTGGCGACTCATGTTTTGAGGGGCGCCAATTTCAGACGTTAACGTACAAGGAAATTCAGCACTCACTGACATCCCCTCAGAATTCCGTCGAGTGCCTCTGTCCCGAAGAGGGAGGTGATTTCTACCCTAAGCCCGAAAACGCCTAGAACATCTTGCAAATCGAAAGACAAAATGAACAGAGCACTGGAATAAACAAAGACACGACGGATGATATAATACGAAAATAGCGCCCATCCAAGATCGGTAACCAAATGAAACTGAAGTGAGTGTAGAAGACAACGAAACGGACTGTTCATAATTAGAGATAACAAGAGTTTTCCGATCGATTAAGGTCTTCACGATTGACGGCAAACTAGTAACCTGGCACAAACGGAACAGGTTCTTGGATAACAAGGCCAGGGTTATTGCTGACGAGATCGGAGGCATGATCATTCAAATATTCAGGTAAATACCTCAACGTGGCTGTGGGATATGGCTGAAGTCTACAGCGGATGGATCACGGACAATACGTAAGATCGAAGGAGCCATCACAGTGAAATCAACCGAACGACAGGAAATTTCAGCCAAACAAAAAGATCGAGGCAGAGGTGCACAATGGCTTTTAATTGACAACTTCAGTGCATTGTGGACTCGAATTCCGATTCATAAAAGGAAACGCGAGCGCCGCAAGGAAATCCGAATAGAACTATCTGGTTCTGCCGTACGACTTTTCGTTATAATTGCGCGCACAAAATATGGCGGCATTGACGTTTCAACATGACTGCTATTTTGCGGAATTGTGATGTCCGATATCAAGGACAACAGAAGAAAAATGATCAATATTTCAAAAGCGCTCGGCCGCACTTGGTTTTTTGTGGATGGGTAGCATATCGTCGCTTCTCCTCAACCGTGACCGGAACTAGGTTGCCTCACGTGACCGATATGGGTAATGATTGAAGAGAGTGGCATTTAACCGACAGATTCTCTTAATCCCGAAGATAACGTTAATCCGGAATGCATTTCAGTATGTGTATTGTTGGTATCACAATAAGGCACAGCATTGAAAGCAATGATGCATTCCTGGTGAAAAGGTGTCATTATGCCTTTATACAACTTCTCCGAGTTGTCTGTTCTATACCCCACGATGAAAACTTCAGAGAATGGTAATGTTTTACGCCTGTTTCTCAAGAGAAGCCACAAAACATCGGCTGTTACACGTCCAGTAGGACTACCCATGGCTACATCACCTACTCAACAACAGAACTTCATTGAATGAAAACGTTACTAGTGCATAAGGCAAGAAGCTTGTGTAAACGAAACAGTACGTTGTTAGCACTGTGAGGACACTGTACACTGGGCGAAACTCCCCAAATGGTTTTTGAGTGTCAAAAATAGGGCAGCAGAGTGCAAGTACCAAGTATTTACAAAAATGTGGTCAACGAGTTGATCGCGTTGAAGCATTCCGTACTATCTGTCAGATAATGAACACGTTTTGACATTTTCCAAGGCGATTGCGACACACCGTTTGAAACCACTGATGTTCCGAATCAAATTGTCATGATTCCGTCGTTACCTTGGTAGTACATTTCGCAAATTGTGTTATTTCCATTATTCGCTTCCATCACACGTCTTTCATTTTTCTGCAATCTGGATCCGTATCTATTGTTATCATTCGATCACATGGCTGAATAACGATCGGTCACAGATATATCTCGCCTGCAGACGTTCACAAGTCCAACTGTTTGGAATTCACTTCGCGGATCTAATTGAAAAAAGTGAACGAAACGATGCCTAAGCATACACTTTGGATGAGAATCTAAACACTTCAAATTTATTCGGAGACAACACTGCTGATGATCTAATCCGTCGTAAATGTGAATCACCAGCACCGATGTTTAGAGTGAGGTGTTTGAAGCCCAAATTATTTTCCCGGGAGTATCAACTTTAGCGAAATCCCCGCTGTTGGGATCATCATCCCCATCACAGACAGTAATACATCAGTGGGGCTCACTGATGCTTAACTGTCACTGCTGGGATACTTGGTATGTATTTCGCTTCTGGTTGCAGATCGGTTTGTACACAAATCTGTACTGGCCATTTTGATTAAGAAACATGGGCGAGCTAACTGCTGTACTGCCTAACTGAACATCTACCTAGGGACTCCAAAACAATCTCACCAACCCACATTGTACTTCAACCCAACAGAATGCGTTTCGTACCAACATTCACCAGTAGCACTTCTTGTCCACGTGTATGCTCATTTGACGGAGCAGATGAACATCTGTTAGCGCTTATTATGCGTTGTCTATCATCAAAATCGAATGGCACAGCTTGATACCATCTACATTAATTAAATGTACTGATTCCTCAATCGCTCTAACCCCCAGCACCAATGCGGTTTTACTCTCGCTCTCTCTACACTAACGGGCTATTTCCTTACGGCCTATTGTTGTGAATAATCATCAAGAACGGTTAGCAAGAAAATAGCAGGTAGAACCTCCTATTTGTTGTGTTCGCTCGTGCACCCATCTCCGCTGTTTCCCTTTGCTTTAGGTTAATCAACAGGCCTTCCAGTGCTTTCGATAAATGCTTAATTTTTCTCCTCAAAATCACTGCATCCCAATCTCCCGATTTTCATGTACATATGTAACCAAAACGGATTATTCCATAAACTACCATCATCCTGACTTTTTCCTATTACGTTGGCTGCAAGCCCTGAATGAGCCGTTCTCCTACCACATCCTCAGTAATCTTCTCACCTGTTTCTCGTAAGTCGAATTTCGGCTCTTTCATGAAGTGAACATAATGTGTGTCACAAAGCGTGACAGGTAACCGTAATCTTCGACATTCATTCAATGAATAACCGACCTCTGTCCAGCCGATGAGCAGTTTTACAAAAAAAAATCCCATCAATCGCACATCGCAATCGATTGGAAATTGGACAATACTTCAGGTCAATTCTCGCGAACGAGACTCACCACAACACTTGCATTCTGTTCATACAGCCCACTGTGCGCACGACGAGTTGACAAGACACGATACTAGTGATGGGGAGTAAGAGATTTTTGTTTTAAATATGGGCTGAATATCACCCAAAACTGATCACAGCTATCACATTTCCATTGACTTTTTAGTCGACCCCTTCCAGAAAGAAGCACTGGATTCGAGATTCGCTCTTGTTAGAGCCCGTCAGTAGTGCACAACCTTGTCACAGCCGTGGCTAGAACTCCGGCTGTGGATGAGGTTCAATTCACATGAAAACCAAAATTCCCTAATACTCATCGGTAATCAAAATATGTTTGACCAAGTGAATGATTTGTGCGGTTTCAACCTACAGAGAAGTGTTAATTGACGGATTATCGATCAGAGTTAGCAGGACTGTTACTGTGTCTGCTCTCGGGCAACCTGACCATTACTCAAGCGAAGGTGGTTGAGCGTTCACATATGATATTTCGGTCGTGCCCAATGGCGCAGTGGTGAATACGGTTGCCTCAGGGAAGCGTGGCTGGAATTCTAGTACCAATGCCGGCAAGAAAGTGCACTACTGACGAGTTATAAAATGAGCGAAACTCGAATCCTGTGCTTCTTTCTGGAAGGGGTCGACTGGAAAATCTACGGGAATGCGACAGGTACGATCATTTGTCGGTGATGCTCAACCTGTATGAAGATACGTTATCCATATTACTCGTCACGTGATTTTGTAATTGCATCACCTTGCACAGCACCATGCTACAGCTTTCTTTACATCACGATTGAACAAGTATCGACAACAATATGAAGGACACGCTGAATTCGCCAGTCGTGGGAACAAAATACACCCTTCAATTTATGGAAGGCAAAGACAATATCCACATGCAGGTCATCTCGCAGTGCGACCTGAAATGCGAAAAGGTAAGACAAAAACATGCTTCCCAATATCACATTCTCACGGTGGGTTCAACCTGATTGAGGGAGCAGGGTAGCAATTGCGTGGCGCGCTTCCGTTACGTGTACAATATAAGCAAAATCGATGAGAGTTGAGGTACACAATCGGCATTCGCCACATTGAGCATTATTATGTAACCCGATCGTCAAATACTAGAGATGGCGGTGAAGTGACCAGAACATAGGGTGGTCATGAGCCTTGAAGACCTAAAATAGTCTGGTAAGGTTAGTATCGGTGTTCATGTTCAGAACAACTCAGCTAGTCACCGTGTCGGCTGAAAGCACTATGTGATTTCGTAGCGGATGCCGTTCAGCGAAGTATCGACAATCACACGTTGATTGATGCTTTTGATTCACCTGTGTAATATTCGTAAGTTAACGGACAGCGGCTGAACTCAGGGCTCGTGAACGGGATACACTTGAAACCGTCAAAAGCAAAACGTTGCAGTCGGTGATGGTATGGGTAAATCATCCAAAAAATGTCGCCAGTACCATGTAAGTGGTTGACCAAATGTAGTCAGCAAAATGATTAATAAAAACGCAATGAGCTGGCGTAAGCAATGTACAAACTCGCGTGCAAGCAATGCAGAAGCAGACACACAAGCGCGAACAAGCAACACATGCACGACACGAAGTGGTCCTTAAAACTGTCTGATGCCTGCGAGCTGCGTAACGCCGCGAAAGAATTGCCGAGCTGTGTAGCGCAGATACTAAAGAATTTCCTCAACCTCTGTAACATCAACAGCCACATTACCTCGTCCAAAGATCAAATCTGAATGCATGTGCTTACCCAAGCATCAGCTAGAAGCTGAATGATCAATAACGCCGTGTTCGCCAGAACGTTGTGTTCAGAGGAGGATATCAATTAATGAACAAGCCTTTAGCGACCTTTTCGTATTGTCGAAATCTAAGACCAGCATGCGTTCAGTGAATCACCCGGTCTGCCAATGATCAGTTCACCAAAGCGACCCCTCCGATCTCCAGTGATCTAACTACCCCTCGTCCGCTTTTTGGACGTGGCACTGGCGACCAAATGCACGCTCGCTCCTATGCAGCACGAGGCCCAACCTAACAGCCTAGTCCCTGATAAAGCAGCAACAAGATGTTGCGAAAACCCTCCAAAGTTGTGACACGTACGCCGTATCTTGTCATTTCTTCACATCGAACAGTCCCACCACCATTCACTGGACCCCAAATACAAGACGCGGAATCCTAATACAACAACTCGGTTAGGGCAGTTGGAATGCTGCACGTGTCACCGTGGGGCCGCAGCAACCACACCCGGAGAAGCCATCAATTCCACCACAAAAGCCAAAGACTTAGGCGGTTTATGTCGATGGGCTTGTTAATCACCCACAAACCCTTCAAAGAATACCGCGTGGAATCAAATTGGACAACGTTTGCGTGCATTTTGGTCCTGTACCTGATATTGTACCACAAGTGTGATCATTAGACGAAAACCCACCCTATTGTCTTGAGAGTGGAGGCCATCTTGAGAATCAAAATTTCCAACGGCTAGCACGAACACATCACTTAAAGACAGGCGGAAAGTGAAGAACACTGAATTCTAAGATCCGAATTTAACACCCGCTTAAGGTTCTAATATTGCTGGTTAATAGACTAGTCCGGTAATAATTACATCGGACCAGAAAGTCAAGGTGATCTGTGATTACTGTAACTGCTTCCGCCTCTTTTCATCAAGCGTGCAAATCGAACAAACGTAGGACAGCGAAAGGAGGCAGCTTCATTCATTCTTAAACACCGACGACGTATTGCCGAAGGGGAACAACAAACAAGTCAACGCCTGTGATCACTTGTTACCCGTACAGAACACGACACTAACTGGCCTAACTTCCACTTCTCGAATCCAAATCACACCCGCCAAAAACCTACTCGTTCCCTTCATTCAACCTCCTTCCGTGGCCGCCCCAGCAGAGCCCACTGTTATGCACAATTTCTAACTGGTAACAGCGAAAGCCCGACAAACCACGAGCAGACCTGCCCCCACATGACAAACCTGGGAGTCAATGGGCTTCAGGTTATCAATCGCACAAGGCTGCCTACGATGATGCGTGGGATATGTTGTCTGGAATCAACACCTAGCGTTGCGTTAACACTAACTTCATTCCTGGTCCATCAGAACATTTGAACCAATAAGCAAATGACCGACCTCACATTGAAAGTCTATAGGTAGTACTACATAAATTCGGAAAAAACTCCTCTGCATTTCAATTGTTGAGAGACTATGTTGGTCCGGTTTGAATTATACACAAGCAACTGCTTGAATTAAACGAAATCATAGCCAACCATCACAGAACCGCAACAGGTTGTCAAAGAAAGCCCACAAAATAATCATCTCGCCAGCCAAGCGAGAGCCAGTCTTCCCGGTCAAAACTGTGATAGCCCTGCCGAATGAAACAAATAAGCGGTTTTCAGACATCCGACTTTTAACGGCAAAGCGATAAAAGCCACACCCGTACACGGTAACCCGACAACAGGGAGATCCACCTGTTGCAGTAACTATCCATTTTTCTGAAGAAACAGCGTTATGCGGAAGGTAAGGTGAACCACACTGTCGATTGAGAACGAAGGTGAGTTGTGCTCGCTTAAGGCGATGGTGCACAATTTTATGCACCTCCTACAGCTAACCTCATAGAACCGCCTATCATTTGTTAACAGGAGGTAAAAACGAATCAATCAACAGGTTTCACGTGCACACCAACCACTACTGGTGGTGCTACGATTTCACGAGGTCCTTCAGAAGAGCACAGCAAACTGGGGCCTCTTAAACACGAGCGTTCTTAACATCAAAACCAGGAACGATAACTGGACTTGGCTAAGTGAATGAAAAAGCGGGTTCAGTGTGATACGACCAAACAGCCGTGCAAAATTTTCGGGAAGTGAGTGAAAATCGGCGCACAGAAAAGAATTGGCTAATAAGAAAAATGACGAGTCGAAGGGATGAGGGTATGAGAAAGCGAGGCACGTATGTGCGAAAAACGGCACAGGGCGGACGATTAAATCAAGATGGGGACGAAGAAATAGCGGGATGCTCGGCAGATGGAGTCCGACCATGGCTGGCCAACCGTTCAGATATTTATACAAATGCCAAGTTGTTGGTCTGTGGGCTGCTCCTGTTGAGCACCTGATGAATAGTAACGGCGGGAAATTTGAGCAGAACACAACTGCAGCTAACGTAAGAGTAACCACGAAGAACAGACAAACCGACAGAAATTCATTTGAAGAGACGATAAAAATTCGGACTGCTGAGGTAAGGATAGCATAAGAACGTAACCGAAACAATCAGTTTCACAAACGCATAAACCACATGGGAAGCCATAGGGAGTCAAGATTCTGGATTAGAAAAAAAGTCAAAAGAAATTACACTGCTCATACACGGAGTCTGTCTGAGATGTTAGGATATCGGCAAAGTAACAAAGCTTCACACGCCTAACAAATCGTAGAGTTCATCGTCCTTGGAGACAGAGTGAGAAGTTGATGTTAATGGGATAGATGTGCGTTCAGACTGTGAACCTAAGGATTTGGACGCATTAGATTTCACCGGGGTTAAGTTTGACGCCCGACCCGTCACAATAGCAATCTTTTCTGCTATTGCATGTCTCCTTGCTAAAAGACTGGAGGCAGGGGCCACATGGCCATTGTCCGAGGTCCGTACTAATTGGTTTGCGGCTTTCGGTGGAGAATGAGTACTTGGATCAGGGAGCTTGGAATCTGTATAGCATATCGGGGAGGTTTTGTTCGACTTAGATCGTAAATCGCTGGTTTTAGGACCAGTGATCAGCATCTCTATCCGAGAATCCAAATCTAGATCGACAGATGAAGGCGACAGGGGATGGGAAGGATGTGGACTCGTTGGAGGAACGTGAAAAGAACTCGCATGGACCGGAGGTGGAGGAGGTGGTGGAGGTGGTATGCCAGCGGGATGAACATAATTGGAAGACAGTTTCGAAGCTGCTTCGAAAGCTGCAACCTGTTCAACGCGGGACATAACTGATTCTTCATCTTCTTCATCATGCATATGTGCCGCAGCCGCGGCGACAGCTGAGGCACGTATGTTTCGGCCGTTGTCAAAACCAATATCTGAAGAAATTGTGGACGACAAAGATTCTTGTACTGAGCTTGAAAGAGATTTACCTGATACTTTTGGATGTGAAGTGGCTGCTGCAGCCATGCGTTCATCAGTCGCACGGATTAGCGAAAGCATATCATCTACTTTGGCTGCCAAATCAGCAGTCAGACTCTCTGTCTCAACAGTAGTCGAGTTGGGAAGTAAGTCAGAAGCAGGCGGTTCACGAGTGACTGACGTGGTTGACTGCGGGTCGACTGTCACAGAACGCGTTAAGTCAATTTGACCAGAAGGTGGTTGGTCGAGGACTCTTTTGGAGACCTGACTGTTGGACTCGATTTTTGTTGGACGAGTCTGGTGCGCGGTGATGAGAGCCTGCGTTTCAGCAACCTGCCGAGTGTGTCAAAAAAACACGGAATCATCAGAAAAATCACGAGGTGAATACCATACAGACCTTTGTTTAATCTTCAACGATGAGGATCAAAGTAGACAGCAAAACATAAGATAAACACAAGCCGAATGACCAAAGAAGAAACACACACGTAAATAAGAGCCGCTAATGTACCCTGGGGATCAGAAATTAACTACGTTAGTATCTATTATCCATAGTGTCCGATATCGTAAACAAAAAGGTGACATATTGTTTAACTTCATACCAGACCAAAGAGATAACGAGAAACAAGGTAACTATTACATAAGCAAGTATCTCACGTCCTGGAAGCATTAAAATCAGCATGAATTGAAGTGTTGCTGACGATTAGTACAACTGAAGTGGTTCAGAACAAGCTTACTGTAAACATAGAACTAAAAATAAACTCCTATGAACCAGCGTGGCTGTAATATTAGCATGAACTACTTTGTGAACATAGATGAACGTTTAGATTCGTCTAATCGACGGCACCTTGCGAACCAGCAGAAGTAGTCGCCTCACGTTTCTTTTAAAGGAATTAGGACAGTTAACCCCTCCCTTTACTCCAGGTGGTTGGCAATAGGGGACGTTGAATTCAGCTTTTACGTGGATAAATCAGAGCTTGCTCGATAAAGAAACCAGTGAATAACAAATGAGTTTACGTCATTAAGTTGTAATCCGTCCCAACGACAAGCAGATCAGTAAAAGACATACAGCCAAAGGGTTTAGTGAGAACTGAGATCAGGCGGGAACATTTGTGTTGTGGCCACAGCACAGGTTGATTACGAAACATGAACAAACTCAAACCTCCCGACAGTGGCACGTCAAATGTATTGATTTCTAAAAATGCACAACCCATTGTGCCTATGCAACCATTCTGCCCATGGCTAACAGCCAGTTGCAAAAGTTCGCCAGATAACTCACGGACATAATCAATAAGAGAAACTTGATACTGAAAAACAGCGTCAAAAGTGAACAGAAGCAGATAGTGTAGCAGATCTGCCGAAATACTCAGCCGAATACGCGGATCCAAACAAAATCCTTTTGGGTGAATGAAGTACCACAATACTATATACATGACAGACGTACTAGCTCAGATGGGACGGTAGAGCATAATAACTATCGATGAAGACCACTGAGCGCTTCCCGTCATTTAGTATGAGCACCAGAGGAAGAAGCATGACTTGGCGCAATTCAATTGTGAAAGATGTGGTCCGATGACTTAGAATCACGACCTCCGAAGAAATCCATAATAAAAACTAACCTCCTCTTTTGTGGCACTGCTCCGGATAGCCTGAAACGCACGCAACGTCTTCTCAGCTGCCTCCCGGACATCTGCTGATAATTTATACCGTCGACACTGAGGGAGAGAGGGAGACGTAACAATGACCACGTTTGAATGAATAGTGCACCGAATGAGCACAAGCAATCAGGAAGTTGAGTGTAGCGCACGGTTTGAAAGGATTAAACTAAACTGAATGGATGATCTGCGAATTTCAAACTGAACTAAATAAACGGCAGGCGAACAGCAGAACTGGAAAAGAAAATCTACTTTTCTTGGCAAGCAGAAATGTCCGAATTCTAGCTGTTTGAGACACATTTCATTTTGGTTTTGAAGGGGGGAACACATGCAATCGAAAGGCTTGAGTGAACAGATTCCAACCGCTCCGCAAAAGCAGATCAATAGCAAAGTGATCAGGGAATACAGGTAACTATATGGCTAACCTAAACATACGTTTCAGCTAGAGCAAACTCTTTTTCGGTCACCGAATACACCATCTACTCTACAACCATTAGACGTAAATATTGGTTAATTACATCATATGAAAATAATGGACTGAGTGGATAAAGTGAAAGTGACGTTTATATGGATACCTGCTCATTTCTGGGTTCATCTACTTGAAAGTAGTTTTGATTTGAGTCTGTCGGCTTTTCAATATTTACGTTGCGCTTCAAGGAACGTGCTGTCAGTGTTTTAAAAATCTAATAATCAATTCGGAAAGAACTCATAAAGATATATTACCCCTGTTGTTGCCGATTGCACATGCATTACATGAGTGAGCCACAGATGATCCGTTCACATCAAATCTCCACCACTAAGCGCTGAAGATCGGTGTGTGTGTGTGTGTGTGTTAATGACTGCATCGGCTAACATCCTGGTCATTGACAATTAATTCGCTCTTCTTTTCAGAAACTAGAGTGTCTGTGGTCTTCTACCCATTCTTTTCTCAGGCTTTGTTGATGTAAGGTATGATGAATGGTCTGTCTGGCTTTTCAGAGTCCAATGAGAACTTTGCTTTTAATCCCTATCTTCTTTCGGTTGCACTAACCTGCACTCCTATACTGCAAAGCTTCTTGTATTACGCTTCAAAAATCTTTCTTCTCAGTGTAGATCTCGTCATTGCAGCCTCTCTCTGTTTAGTTTCCGAGAGATAAGAGTTTCCTTTCCTTATTGGCCAATCAAGTGGCTAACCAGCATTGGCCGGCTGGACACAAAGGCCCCACTGGCACACCTCCCAGTCTTATTCCTTCGGGTTTACACTGGATACGTGGTGTGTTGGTGGAACTGCAACTGGTGCAGCGCAAGCCAGTTACAGTGGTGGATAAGCGCAGGCGTCCTTTGGCTTCGGTCACTGTGACAGGCTAATCCGAATCGCATGCCACCAACCGTGTGACATCAAATAGGAGGAGGACATCTTTCCAGATAAAAGCACACAAACTAAGTAGGAGTTTCAAGTGAGGAGAGAGCTGAGGGTATAGTCACCAAAAGTGTTGAGTCGTGCTCGCTTTGGATTTCTTGCAACCAGGGCTGCAAAACGTTATACAGCAAACCATGTTCTCGTGGCAAGTCAGACCAGTGAGAAATCGACCATAACCGCAGTCCGTTTTGTAGACCAATCAACACAAAAAGCACAAACACATCCAAATAATGACAACTGAATGTTCGTCACAGATAATATGCGGTAAGTTGGACTACAAGGAAGCAGCCACAATGCGTGGTTAACAGTGGGAAAAAGCCAGAGATTACAGTGCGAACAAAGGTATCTCGGAGAACGGTTGCCACCATTAGCAGAAAGAGTATTCGGACTTGTAATCAAATGCTGTTAGTTTCACATACATTTGTTCACGTACTCCGAAAAGACAAGTTTGGTGTTTTTTACTAACCGGCCGCCTAGTCCAGATGGAGGTCGTTTGGGCGTATCAATTTGACTTGACATCGAGATGTTGGGTTCTAATGGTACTCAGACAACATGTGAAATAAACACACAGCAGGTTCCATAACAACAGAAGCTTAACTGTGTTGAAAGGAAAAAGTAAAATGGCCATAAACTACACTGAGACACCGGTTGTCGGACTAATGGCATACCACGCAAAAACAAACATATAAGGTTGTAATATGGGTAAAAGTGGCAGTAACCTCAAGATCATACAGCTCCTTCGAGAGGGATGAAAGTGCTCAAAATATCGCTTTCTATAAGAGATACTAACATACCAATTCTCCGTATCCACCTCCATAACCATATATATATATATATATATATATATATATGTATGTATAGGGTAAAAAGTCGTACAACCCACGATCACATCCACCATTCTGTTGAAAGTAGCAAATTTTAAGCACAAACAAGCTTCCGAAATTAGCTACAAATCAACCCAACCTGAGCAAGATGTGTGTCCGAATTCTCGCTTGCCATAGTCAAAACGTATCGGGCCACAATGATCACAGTGGGGTTACAACAGCCCATCGAGCCTCGATAAAAATCACCCAAACTTTCTCGTTTTGGTTTCGTAAGTGGCAACGCACGTGAAACTATTCCGTTCTCCCAAAGTCTGATAAATTACAAAACTAAATGGTACATGAGAGTGTTCCATATGTACAAACATGATTTACCGAGTTGCCCGTTGCCACAGCTATGTTCTGTAGTAAGACAGCGGCGTTGCTAATTAGTATGCACTCCGGCGAGTGTGAAGCCGTCCGATGCACCGTCGCTCACGCCCAAAAAACGGAATCGTGTGAATCATGCCAGATGACGATTACCGAGTTGGTCCACCCCTAGAATTTACTAAAGCTAAAACCGACTCAGAACGTGTGTGGCACGATATTTTTGGGCATACCGGCAGCTTTTTATTCGGTGGCCTGTCACGCTCTCTGAAGCTGTCTGCATCGCAGAGGAATTACAGTAAAGCATGTCAGTTTACTAAACTCCTTGTGTGTCCATTCTGAGTTCAGAGTGCTCAGTTGCGGGTAGCTACCTCGAGCGATCTCCACGTTAAGTGGAACTCGACAGGGATATCCGACACTCCCCTCCCACTCCAACTACGTGTTGGACAATGTTCTGGAAGGAGCACTCAGAGGTTCCGAAGATCTCTGAATAAAACTTCTACCAGGTAGTAATGTGACTGATGTCATATGTGGACGATATCGCATTGCTTGTTTCTTCCGAAAAGAATATGCAAACCATGCTAAATCGGGCAAATGACGGCTCGTTTGTAAAGTGTGCACTTTGCACCGCCAACCTGTAACGCGTTGTTACAAGTTGGGTGGACACTGTCACTATCTTCGATAGTGCCGGCAGGCAGCAGTTGAAGACTGCCAGTCGTTTCATCCATCTATGTAGTGTCATCTCGTCAGTCTGTAGTATTACTTACTCGCTGTCAACGAGAACAACAAAGGCACGCAGTAAGTTCACTGGTCTTCTTCCCTCGTAGCTTTGCATAGGCGCCCATCTGTCGACCGAAGTTCACATTACACATGTGCGCTCAGTTTTGTCGTGTTAATCACAGACGTGACCCATTCGTACGGAAGATGCGCGTGGATCTTCAGTATTCGACTGCCTTCGTTTCTGCAATTTAGCCAATGTCGAATGGGCTGCCTACACTAGCAACGCGACAGTTCGTTGGCGCGTATTTGGGAGATATGCTAGTTTGTGATCGAAAGCCGATATAGTAGACCACGTACTGCACATGTGGAAGTGATATATGCAGCACCGTACATCGTTCACTGTGGCTGCCGATGTTTAAAAGAACCAGTGAAGTCTTGGTATTGATATGTTCGCCGAGCTTGGCATTTAGGTTGCAAACGTTTTAACTAAATGCCAAGCTCGGTGAACATATCAATACCAAAACCATCAACCCGAGCTACAAACAACACCACCACTGTTCCCAACCATCAGAAACCAGTGAGGTCGCCAGACTACGGCATGATAGCAGGCTATAAATGCCTCGAGGCGCATGGTAATTCATCTAGATTGGGGGTTTGTAACCATTCACACTTCCAGCTAGAAACACCTCCTGATATGGCAGTGTGTTGCGGTAAGTATTGAGTTTATATCCGCAAGCTTGCTGACTTTTACGAAAATCCATTGTTGTTCGTTTGTTTCTTCGCTACCTTCTTGTTCTCTTCTTTGGTATAAATTTGTCACCCCACAACTTCGTGGATCACTGTCAGAACGAACGGCAATTCCAGCCATAGTACCCACGAGGACTGCTCAAAGCTGAGGATAATGGCAACGATGATCAATCTGAATCCGACGTGAAGTAACAATGATGGTGCCCAAATATTGTAATCACATTTTGGTTTCAATGTTCCAAAGGCTTCAGTTACAAGGTGTCATAACAGACCATCTGTGAACAGTCTAGATACTGATGCGTCCGTCTTCTGAAGGTGGACTTGACTGTTAAATGGTAGTTACGGTTCAACGTAGAGTTCCACTAGCTTGGCCCACTCTTCTGGAGAAAGCTTCGTCTTATAATGGTGATTGTAGTTCCAACATGGCGATATCTTCTAACAATCTGCCGCCAGGCATCTCAACATGTTAATCAACGCTGAGATAACATCGAAAGAAACCGGTGCACCTCCACTTGCCACTATATGTTCTTGATCTGACTCACGAAGCCACGTAGACCTTCCGTACAGTGAACATTATATATATATATATATATATATATATATATATATA
>QNGE01003277.1:0-88532 GCA_008508345.1 Paragonimus westermani | reverse complement strand
GTGTCACATATCTGCTGATTGCTCTTGACATTTAGGAGAAGGTTACGGACCCAACATTGGTCGTCGGTGCGAATTGTGTTGACTTTTCCAAGACCCTTAACAAGGCTGATTACTCCTTCTGCCTAAAAAATTCTACAACGATGGCTTTGACCAGCGACTACCATTGTGGTTTCGGGACTGTCCATTTGAACGTATGATCAGTGTCGGGTGACAAGACAGTCATCGATCTACATCCTGGCCTACAGGGAATTTTTGCGATGATTTACCTTGAGAAGTATGTTGCTCATTCATTTCTTTCGTTTACTTTTACAATAATCTAAGTTTACAGTACAGGTTTTTCCGGATCAGGTAGCTCCACACTCCTTTGTCCACCAGTTGGAAGGACGTGGCCGCAAAGACCAATGACTGTCTTGATTACTCTACTGTAATTGTCCCGACAAGTTTCATTCAGTGAACGACTCTGTAAGTCAGTCATTGGGAAACAAAATATGACTGAAGCAGCATTTTTCACATCGTCAACGCTACCACATTATTAATAGTCATTCATCAGAAAAATCCAGTAGGGTCTTGTCACGAATATCTCTGGTTTTTATTTGCGGGTGCTACTTCAATTCTTTATCGAGTTTCACATTGCTGAGAAGCACCGTCATACTAAGGACTGAAACTTCGTCGTCATGCTTTTCCATCGTGGTCCCTTCCAGTTCTGTCTGACGTCTGAGATGAATGAGTTACGTCAAGTACGTTAACTCTGAGGCTAGTCGAGGTTTGCTGGGAGGGTAGACGGCATCGGTATTAAAACAATCGGAAGGCAGCTTCATGGTTCACACCAAACATTACTGATCTAATTAATGGAGTTCAACAAGTAGGTACGGTAAGATTAACTTGTTTCATGAGTATTTGGAGCTCATAACTGGAATCCTAGTCAGTATTTTCATGTTTTCTGCAAAACTTCTACAGAGATTTCGACGATGGTATGAAGCCTAAGCATAACGACGGCTGAAGCAACCGCCGTTCTGTCACGTCATCCTGTGTCATGTTTTTACAAGAAGCTCACTCAGGATACTGAAGTCCTTTGACAGACTATTCACTTACCTACGAATGCCCATTCCATCCAACCTGAGGTGACAGTGGTAGACTGTCTAAACCCCTGTATTGATGGGTAGGACTGGTTTGGTTGTCTTCTTGGTGTCCAGTTGTGGCTGAGTTTCTCTTAAGTATTTGTCGACATCCACTATTTGACATTTAAAAGTGCAGTGATGTGACAACGAGTTTACAGAAGACGAGTCCATCAACTTGTTCTTATTCTAAATATTTTCCCTCCGGCTCGGGGCAATGAACCCAAAGATATTTAACCCATATCTCTGTTGGTTGTATCCCGTGTGATTTCAGTTCTTCTGCTATCCACACGTGAACAGATCACATGAAAGCACCCCTACATTAATTAGTTTAGTAATGCTCGTCGGATAAAAACTGACAACATTCATTAACCAATCAAATCGTCGTCACTTCTATCAGGATATTGTCACTAGTGAACCGCTTCCATCCGATTGTCAAAAGTACTGCTTCTCCAAATTAAGGTTCACCTATTCGCTCTGTTGGCCAAAGTGCCAATTCGCTATGGCTTGCACTAATTTCGACCGCTAGTTACGCAGAAACTACTTCGTGTTGATGCGTGGAGTTAATTCAGCTAGTGTCACTTCAAAAGGTACTCATTCTGAAAACAAGGCCACTGCTGACACAATCAGTGTATATAGCAGAATGAACAAATACGCAGATGCAGTGTCATATGACATTACATGATCTGCTGATTAATACCCACGCTAATCAACGTGCTACTTCCATATAATACAATTTGGATAACGTTAAGTGTTTCGATTTCACTTGAATGGGCAAAGATGTTCTGTGGTGAAAGTTTACCCGATTCACCGTTCAACGGAACCAAGATGCAACAGATGTGCTAGCAAGCGACCGAACCACATTCACCTTAATATACCAGATCAACACTGGACAGACAGTTTCAACAGTGCAGCTTCCGTTAATCGCCGGGCCCCTTGTTCACTGTTGCACCAATCAGCACACAGCCTGTGACTTAGCATGTGTCGTTGAGATCAGACGACGACAGATTCCGATTTGAACAAGAAAGTAAGAAACACATTTTGCTCATTTCGCTACATCTCATTAAGTACATACTGCACTCTGTAGGCTTATATAACAAAGTTCAGTTGGCAATTTGAAACGATTACAGATATCACAAAGTCGGACTCAGGTCAGAATATGACAAGTCAAGGTGAACCGGCATCTTCGACCGCTGGACACCTGTCGACGTGCCAACCGAAAGGGTACGTAAAAAGGGGCCTTCTGATACCTTACACAATAAAACTGGGAGTGGGTGGGTTATGAGAATATCGGAGGCAGTAGCAGTTGTCAAATGTATGCTACACCTCTATGTACAGAAAAGTTTGTTCGTCAGCACCAGATAACTCTGGCAACTGATGCGCATAAGTGTGTGTGCGCAGTTGTTGCGTTTGTTTGACCACACAATGTCCATTAAACTTTAATGAACAAACCCACATNCCCACATATTATGGTATGTACCTGATGCGATGCAACGAAGTGTGATCCAGAGATACATAGTGTGTAAAAAACCTGTTTCTAACTTTTCCGTTCAAGTTCGTTGCAGGGAACTGTTGTTCTGATTCCTGAGGGGCTCTGGTTGCCTTAATATGCGCGTACATCTGTAACTCCACGTTTTGGTCTCATGAATAACAAGTGCTTTCAGTAGTCAGACCGAGTAGTTCTTCGTAGTACCCACGCGGGAGGTTTCAGTTCAAATATGATGTTCAGCGCTATTCAAAGTCCCTAATTCCGAGTATTACACTCTCATATGTGAAATCTTTCCGGTTATTTCGGCTTTTCAAGACAACTAAGAAGGAGTATACAAAGAAATGAGAACTGACATTTTAGCGACAGGGCCTAAGTAATTGGATACAATTAAGCATCCGTGACCTTGTGTATGGGTACATACGTACATGTGAATGACCGTGCAGCCAACCGGCATACACTTACAACAGACTACAGCCTCAGGGCCCTTGTAACTGTTAGTCCGTAGAATCGATAACAGACAATCTGCTGACGGCGTAAAACATACTTTAGTCAAGAGATCTTAACTGGAATAGTAAAGTGAAGCTTATGCAAAGCATGGAGATAAGGAATTGAATTAACCATTCTAATACAGCGAGAACACAAATGGATCTGGAGCAAGAGGTTGAAATCGTAAAGACAATTGAAGTACTGAGAACATGCTAAGAGACTGAAGGTTAAAATTCATCGATCTGGGTGAAAATAAACAAGCAATCGAGTACCGGAAGGAAAACACAGCAAGGGAGAAGCGGATTGCGGAATATACCGGAAGTGTATTCACACACATATGTACGTGGAAAAACAGAGAGTACACACTGATATGAACAGCTAAAATACGAACAATTTATTACGAAAAATGAAACGAAAAATCCACCAAAAACCTAGTATCCAAGATGATATCAGAAATTATGTCTTTCAAATGAAATGTCTACGCAGCATTCATATCGATAATCAGCTGTGCCATCACATGTATGCTGCATGTGTTTCCAGAACATTAACACCAAAGGTGCCGGTCTGAGCAAGCTCTGCGTTTATACAAACGCTTGTATTCATGCTGTTTCACTGGCAACTGTGAGCATTGGTTCTTCAACGGTGTTCCATTAGTTGTGGCAAGTAACACATTAAGCGTTCAACAACGCCGCCAATAAGATTCACAAGCTTGTTGACAGGTTGTCAACAGCATAGATGAAAGTTCATGACAAACCATTCCGTGCTGTGTGTCGGGATTCCAACTGATTTCATACCGTCCTTCCTGAAACCATCTGCTCATATAGTCCTGTGGTCTATCCAACACAACTGCACGCACATCACTATTCAGTCTTCTGCAACAATTCACACTCGTTTCCTGTCCCCAAGCGTGCCCATTCGGTCACTCGGATCATTCAATTGTGAGATTCCCGCCCACGTTCTAGACTGGAACAAACCGCGAACACTCCGCTCACCATGACGATTGTAGAATTCGACGCAACTAATTGTTTCAAGTAACAACCATATCAGGGTCGCGACAATGATATATTAATCCGATTTGAACGCATTTACTCACGATCATTCGTCCACTTGTCGCGAACATTTGACTGACCACCGTTGACACTTGGGAAGATGTTCTCAATCGAGCGGACAGATTTTCCTCTCCAGGTCAACGAATTTTGTACGGAATGAGGAAGTGAGACTACTCACTAGTAAGCTACACCTCAAAATATCTCGACTGTGAGGGAAGTCGTTCAACAATGACTTACATCCACACATTACGAGGTGACCAAAACTGCCACTACATCGGGCAAACCAAGTTCCAAGTAGCCCCAATGTAGTGAACTCGTTCGGCATTGTAATCCCATCGGGACAGCAAACATCTTCTTCTCACCATCCACACGGCTATTAAGTGCCACCTATCTGGCTATTCCCATTAGGAGATCAGCTGATCTCGAAGAAATTACCCGGTTGAAATTCGACAAAACAACCGAACATGACGCCATCTCAGCAATCGAGGATAATCACGAGCTGACTTGTTCCCCCAGTGTTCCGAATTAAGCCAAATTTCTGAGTGCCGCAGAACGACACGTACTACATCGATCTCTAGAATGGAATGGTCAAGGTCGACTCCACCCCACAAACACGTTCCGTACTGAACGGCCATGAAAAACTATGTGTCACTCGATCGGCGGCTAGGGTGAATATCACGTGCTACAGTCAATTCGTCAGTCGTCGCTCACTCTCAACCCTCGTCCAGTTTGTCTGCTACATTCTACACTCACACTCATTCACAGAACTCACTCAGAGCTGTTCGCGTGTGTTTCATGGTCTACAGCGATATCATAGAAAACAACCCCACAATGACTAACATTCAAACCGCCACTGCCGACGTTCCGTGTGGCTGCTTGACAAATCGAACTGAACGCACCCAAATTGGTAGTCAAACGTCGTCGCCAGTCATCGTTTGCTTCGGTGGTCTACACGACACAATCCACTCCTCGTTCACATCCGCACGTAATGTGGCATTCACAACACTTCTTCATCGTAGGTTCTCAATCGAATACAAAAATGATGTGCTGGCAAGTATGAAACACACAAGTGAGATTTAGTAGTCTGCACCATAAGAGAGACTGCTAGTTGGTGCGGTTGTCCGCAGCCTGTTTAGTAACATGCGTGTATACACTGATGTTGGTACTGCTCAGCGAGGGAAGTCTCTGTCGAAACTCCCAACGCATATCAATCCTTCCATGCACCGAATGAGCCTGTGCCTCAACGCCTTCCTGTCGAGTTCCTGAAGATCACTCTGGTTAACAATACGATATGGTTACTTCGTGCTACCGATGTCTTCACTAACGTCAGAACACGCCCATTCTACGTCAGGTAAATATGATAACCATCCACTCCACAGCAATTCATCAATCAATCAACCAACCAATCGATCAGTACTTGTGCACTCCCCAATGTGTGATTATCAACCAGCTGTTTCACCTGAGTTGTTGTCAGAGGCATACACACTTCTTGCCACATATCCAAAACATACACCACTTCTGCTGCTGTTACCCGCAAACAATACTCCCATTCCACCGTTTCACAGCGTTGAGCAATACACAAAATTTTATTGCGAAAATCCTATCGAAGAAAACTCATCGTCTTCATCCAGATCTTTCCAAATGTATATCTTCACAGGCGTCCGAATTCTCATACTCTATTAAGAAATACCTACCTAGACTTCTGAGTGTACCAAGCTTTCCAATTCGTGAACTAACCAGAAAATTCATGCAACAGTCCATTCCAGTTGATACCGATTGTGGCTGTCTACCGACTTCTCCGTGAGATTCATATTGACTAGTATTATCGTGTGACCAAATCTCACTTAGTTAGACATCATTGATTTGCCAGTAATGTGAACATGTGCAAAGCTAGAAATTCACCTCTCCAAAAACACATAAGGCGGATTATTCGCCTAACTCGACTCGACTCGACTTGAACGGACCTGAATGCCGGTCTCCATTTGTCGTGGATAATAGGAAGCAGTATCGGCGGTCCATAATATACCTTGAAATTCATTTCAGCTTATCCAGGTTTAGCTAGTGACTGAAACCACTGTTCGGTGCTAGTATAACAATTGCATGCAATGCGAATCCGCGAGCAGATGCCAGTTTGCACAGACTGATTCTGGAGCAGAGAAATCTGAAGGGTCCACTCTGTGCCCCACCTCATCGCATAAGGAAGAAATAATGGGAAGTTCATCCTGACGAGTCAAACTCAACAGTTCGACATTTAGCACAGCCGGAAATTGACCTGGTTTTGAATATCCAAAACACTCTTCGTGCAAACACGCACGCGCATACACACACAGACCTGTGTGCTATTGTGTGGATCCACTTGTGGAATTTCAACTGAGACTGGAGAAGAGCAGTTGATGATAGTGAATAGGAGTCGGAAGAACAATGCGACTTAGAAGTTGTCGTGATGTCCACCGCTCAAGTTGGGACGGTAGGATGGACGGTGTGGTCGTCCTTGTGTTTTGAGTGTATTGTTGCTGAGATGGTGCTTTTGTTACCATTGTGTACGTGATATCCGGAGCACATCATGTGAAATTTTTGGGACATGCCTTAGTGTATCCCATATTATCCACAACTTCAGGTCGTTTTCTGAAGGCCATTGCCCCACTGATTGTACTCCCAACTCTTTCCTGCGCAACCACTCTTTTTCATACTTTGTCGCGTCTTTCTCATAGTATTGTGAATTCCGTATTTACAAAAGTTGCGCTGCTGTTGCTTCGTGGAAACAATGGAGAAACATTACGAAAACGCAGGAGGTAGGTTAAAAATTTTGTATTCCTCTCAATTCCTTGAAATTGGATGCACAACACATGCGTTGTTTTGGTTGTCTATATACACGAATGAAAATCAATGCCAAACCTTTAGCATGTCCTATTCCTCATTTTCCGGCCTTGAACCCTGGCGCCATTTTGTTATCACACTTTATCCAAACATCTGGTCAACTGTGATAAATTTGCAATCTGATTGCCCCCGGATTTTATTAATTACTAGCAGTAGTTTTGCCCCCGTTGTTTCTATATTCATCTACTAGATCTTACTACGCATCAGCTTTGTTGTCTTGACTTACCGTGAAGAGCTTCTGACTGGTTTATTCGTGTTCAATGCTTGCGTGAATAATAAATCGGTCACTGAAGTTCTATTCGTCATTAATTGTTTGTCTTCACTGTTCACCCAGGAAATTTAGCTTTTCTATTTGTTGCGAATTGCGCTGAAATCGTCTGTACAATAACGAGGTATTCACTTCTGCTAACTAGATAGACAAGTAACTCGACTTGTCTTGAATTGCCATTAATAAATTGCCAATAGTTGGCGATCGAAATTTCGTTGTTTTCACAACCAAATGTTTTTAAGTACAACAGCTTTTCCTCTTCGAAATTAACCTTTTCAAACCATTTGCTAGTTCGTAATAATCGATCTTGGTCCACACTCATCCATTTTGGTCACTTAACAACCTTTAGCATGCGCCAATTACGTTTACCTGGTTGGCTGGATTGTTTACCATGAATAGATTTTCTGTAGAGCCACGCTAAAGATGTGTCATTATGCACTGCCTTCTCTCAGCACTGACAGCCTACTATTTTACACGTGGAGGTCTACCGTATAAAATACTGAACAAGGGTCAGCATACATTCCAATTTGACACGTTTTTCTAGCTTTGATAAAAGAAGGCAATGAAGGAGTGGATAGTAGGGTAGGCAAAACAGCCTGGTTGCGTGAGTAACCATGAGGACGAAGTAAAGAGGGATGACGGGTTTTTCTCTTTCGATTAGCCATCAACTACAAAGAAATAATCGTAATCCTACAAGTGATGGCCACGAGGTACAAAACGGTGTGTTTATACTGTAAAAAAAGGAATCAAGTTGTTGAGTAATGGGAGAGAAACCGGTATTTTATTTTCACGGGTACTTTATTCTTATCTGCTATTGTAAGCTGCATGTAGACTCAATGTTGTGTGGATTGACTTCTAGTTCATTTGTTCGCTTAAAATGTAAATTTCCGACACTATTCAACTCTACCAAAGCCTTAACCGATTTCAGCATACTTCTGTTTATCAGCTTTATTCTATTCTCACAGCGAAGTCTATTCATGTGTATCTACCAAACGTGATCAGTGTAATGCAATCAACAAGTCTAGACAACCGTTTTGATGGAACAGCTCCATCCAACCCCCGCTAGCTCCTTTAGAACTCACTAACTATTGTCTCAACTTCATAAACAATGGAATAATACTTTCAGGTGAACAGAACCACAGTAAAATTGATCACAATCCTTCTTCTTGTATAAATGAATTGTCAACAGGATGCGGTCACTGTTGTCAAAATCTCTGTCAGGTAGCACATTAGTGGGGTGAGATTTGGCGTCAGTATGCCTTGTAGATAACATAGCTCAAGTACTTGCCAATAGACAGTCGTTTTTAGGTACAACATTGCGCACCTCCTTTTGAGCGGTGGGTTAGTACAGATAAAATTCGTATACACCAAGAATGTCTATGAAATTCGACATTTATGGAGAAAAATCAGCAGCATACCATGGAGCATACCATTGAGGCATTTTGATTAAACTCAACCCGTACTCCAGATATTTCGGCCTCAGGAGACATGCATACTGTGAATATCCATTTCGGCTAGTCGCTTCTCATAGCCACAACAGAGGACCATTTTGGGGTTGAAATACTCATCATCTAATTGGAAAGCCAAGTTAGTATGCTGGCACAACACGAGCTGACAAATCTCATCGGAACTTTCAGACTACAATCGCTTGAGCTCACAACACTTTCAAGGTGGAAGAGTTTTGAATCTATATACAGCGGTATACCCTCAGTAGTGATTGGAGGAATGTGACTTTGTGATTGTTGCAACAGCAAGAACTGTTGTGAGCACAATCCAAAAACCTCCGGGATTCCCTCTAAATCTCGTTTAGTATCAAACCGAACAGGTGCACAGAATCTGTGGAACCACTTTTCTTCCCAAGTTCAACAACCAAACGTCGACGTAAAACCGACATGAGATGTCGGTATGACAGCGGATTGCTTTGGAGATATTGACATACACATCGGGCACACTCGTTCCCGTTAGACAGTCCCAAAGTATACCTGATGTACCGGACAACAGCTGTCGATTTCCCATAGGAGTTGCAGTGTTTCCGTAGATGACGGGCAGTGTAGCTATCAGCAATTCAGTCACAGCCTGAACAAAACCCCGGGGTGTATTATGCACGAGTTATGTCGTCCAAGGTTTCTCTTAAAGAGTAATCAGTCTTGTCTGATCTCTCAAATATCAACACAACACTCCACTAAAGCCAATCTTGAAAACAGAAGTAAGGCTAGCTAGTTATCATTAGTGCGCATCTTGTTCCTCAGCCCAGAGCTTCTGGAACAATACTGTTATCTTCTCACTGAGACTGGCAGCCACCTGTAGAAAGCGCCAAATTGCCTTCCCCGGGGACGGATGCCTAGCGAACCTGATTTTCACCGAGATCTAATGTTAGGTTAAAGAAAACAATCTACAGACTACAGGGAACTGTGGACGTCAAAAGATACGACCAACCTAAGTTTTGATCAGCTAAACTTCTTCACCGAGTGCTCGGTCATACATGTTGGATGTCATCGCAATTTTTGAACTGGCTTACAGTCACTCGTTCACATCTGGCTTCTTTACGCTCGTGAAATGCTTCCTCTGTAGCGTCTTCGTCTATCGTAATCGGGCGTTGTGTCCAGTCGGATCTCAGACTGTCTTTTGAGCACCACACAGGCTTTGAAAAGAAAACTCTACTCACTATGACATAGCATGTTACCGTAAGCTCCTTCAAGTGTGGATACTTCCTCAGTAACCCCGGAGTTTGCAGTGATACTAACAAGGACAGGCAGTTTATGCAAGTTAAACACATACCCGCTGTACATCTACGCCTACTGACGGAGGAATTGCCAGACCGGCAGTCAGCAACACGTAACAGTTAATTTAGCTATGGCGAAGTACTGTCTCAGGAAAATTACGGAAATGCCGAACTCCATACGTGCAATCGCGCTCACAGTGTAGACACTAGCTCCACTACAACTCAGTTCTGTAAACAGGTGTGCCATCGATGACTGATAATTGATTGATTTGTGCCAAGGATTGTTGATCTGACGGTACCATTTATCAGTGACACAATGACACCTGACTTATCAGAAGTGCACACTGTTTAATGGGAACAAGTAATAACACAAATGCACAACAGACTTTTACAATTAGCTGGTCGATTAGTAATTTGGAGACACTTGCCAATACTCATTGCGCCAGCTGGAACATAAAGGTTTACAGAGCAGAGATCACTGCATTAACTTTGCAGACAAACAGAAAAGCAAGTAAAAAATGTCCGAAATCTTAAAATGAAACTGGAACAAACAACATTTGAAATAGGAAAACTGTAATGTTAAAAAGTTTCATTCTGTGTATTCAGTTATACGGTCAAATGAACAAGCAAACGAATGAATAAAATAAACTTACTGTCACTACATCGATTACAGTCCATCTTTCTGACTGGTGCGATATTGGATGTCAACAATCTTCTCTTTGTATCTGTATGTCGTTCACAGATATAGCAATGCGTTCAAATAAGTTAACGAAACATATGATTTCTGCCAAGCGATGAAAGCAATGGTGAAACGAATTAGAAGACTTTGTCTCAACCTTATCCGGCCTGGGCCAAAAGACGATCAATGGTGTACAGTCATTGGATAAGTTGCACGTAGAAGGATTTACTGATGGTGCCGAGTTTGGAGAAAGTTTCGGCCCCGAAGATCCTGACCCCCATCCATTTCGTTTGCTGTTCACTTTAGAAAATTTCCAGTTTCCCTGCATTTATCAGGCACACAGAGCTTGTTATGCATGAGCTTCACCAAGATTCTTTGGCACCGCTTTCAGAGGCTGGGTTCAAATGGAACAGACCTTATCAGCCGTCTGTTGTAATGAATTTAAAATGATCTCCATCTTAGCTGGAGTTACCGATTCCGTGTAGGATACCATAAGAGGCCTGCTATTTGGATTCCTTAATTCACAATGGTACTCTCATGTATCACTGAAGAGCTTTGAAAGGTTTTACCAGTTTTAATCATTGTTACCTCCCACCTCCTGTTTCTCGTTCCATCATTTCGTTAATGCACACGTGCAGTCCAACGAGTCGATGATGATGAGTATGCGCGCAGACCACAGGAATAACAGTATTCACGTCAGGAGGCGATTCAAGAAGTCATTGCTGGAGCAGTACTATATCAATCCGAAGTTCCTAGCTTGCATTTCATACGATTAATATCCAAACATACCTATGGTATCTGACTATGTGGTTCGTTGAATCATGTTGCGAAAAGCTCGTTGAAATGCAGTTAAACTTCAGTGCACGGAAAGCTACTTACAATGCTGTTTGGACTTAAAAACCGTGTGAGTGCCATTCCAGTCCATGCCTACAGGGATCAGTTTGAACGACTGATTCCAGGAAGATTCTACTATTCTGGTTTGTATAAAATCCGAGAGTAGCGACTACGCCTCACATGTGGCCCATCGTACAAAGATAGCATGATTCAACTGTTCATTGTCCAAATCAGATTTGACATAATGAAACAATTTCCTACATTCGACACAGTGCTCACCCGGCCTTTCTTTACTATGTTCATTTAACTTACGAGTTGCATAATCTGTTCACGCTGGAAACGTTCCATTAGACCTGATTGTTGACTTGCCTTTGGTAGTCGTTAAGTGATGTAAAATGTACTCTCTACCCTAACTTAGTTTGCTACTCAGCCAGTCCAGAATTGTATCATTTATCCTACACGAGACCTCACCGAAACGGCATGTGAAACACGAGGTTGATTACAGCTGCCCAACATCATTATCACGATCATCATCATCATCATCACTGTCAGCAATATCAATGGTTCCCACTGATGTTCAACCACCACACAACCATGATGTAAAAAGTGAACCCTGCACAGGCAGAAAAAATCAGATTGAGAGGGGAAGGAGTCTAAAGACTTAAAATGGCTACGTCTATATTCACACATTCAACAACAAGGCGTCCACACTTTGCAGCAAGGAAAGGGAGCTACAGGTAAAATACGTACCATCATTAAAATAGCTTCCTCACAGGTTACATTGTTCCGTGTCACTAAGCGCACTCACTTCGCAGAAAACTCGACCAAACATTCAGAACATTCACACCACTGAGCACGAATAGCCACCGGATTTGTGAGCCGCGATGTCCCCAGCCCGGAAGACGAGCGCGACCTACAGTGGCCAACCCCTTGGTGAACGGTTTCATTTCTCCACATAGCAACTTACACCGGTCGGCCGCAGCGCCAGTAAAGTGCCCAGTGCGACAGACAACTAGGTACATGACTCAGCTATCTACGTATATGCAAATGCAAAGAATGAACAAAACAGTTAGCTTGACAACCACTACCAAATAACCTGTCTCTAATCGTTGCTTACCTGTTAGTGCCACCTGATGCAGGCGACTGAACACAGATATCGGTGGTTAATTACCTAAAGGTGGTTAACGTCTTCTACCTTGAGGGTCCATGTTCCAATGCCGTTAGGTGATACAGTCCTCACAGTTGCTCCATAGATGCAGACAATGAGCATCCAAAGATACCCCTCTGTCTACAGGGCTGTCCTAGGTTGGTGAATACAGCCCTGGTTACGGAGACGCGAGTTTCTGTTTCGTTTGCTATCTCTCTGTTTCCGCTAACAGAGCATCCCATACAATCACAAATCTAACATTCATACTAAATCTACGTAATGTTAGCAGTCTTGGAAAGACAGAGTAAAATTCGATCTAGAACAAATCGCAAATATAGGCGGACATTATTTCCAGGCTGAAAAAACCACACCGCAGCTGGGAGTGTGCACGATAAAAGCTGGAACACAATGGTCTTACGGAGACTTGTAGAGTTTGAGCAGTTCAAATGCCCTTGCAAATAGACAACTGTTGGAATTCTTTTGTTTATGATCTGAGTGGCGCACACCTGACGGCAAAGGTTAATACCAGCGTTCCTTCCCTGTCAGGTGGTGTAATTTCAAAACAATGACATATACTCTCATACACATTTCAAGCGGGTTAAATTTCACCGGATAGTGGTTGTTCCACTAGTCACAAAAGGGAACCATCTCAGCAAAAATACACTCAAAACAAGGACGGCCACACTGTCCATCCTACCGTCCCAACTTGAGCGGTGGACATCACGACAACTTCTAAGTCGCATTGTTCTTCCGACTCCTATTCACTATCATCAACTGCTCTTCTCCAGTCTCAGTTGAAATTCCACAAGTGGATCCACACAATAGCACACAGGTCTGTGTGTGTATGCGCGTGCGTGTTTGCACGAAGAGTGTTTTGGATATTCAAAACCAGGTCAATTTCCGGCTGTGCTAAATGTCGAACTGTTGAGTTTGACTCGTCAGGATGAACTTCCCATTATTTCTTCCTTATGCGATGAGGTGGGGCACAGAGTGGACCCTTCAGATTTCTCTGCTCCAGAATCAGTCTGTGCAAACTGGCATCTGCTCGCGGATTCGCATTGCATGCAATTGTTATACTAGCACCGAACAGTGGTTTCAGTCACTAGCTAAACCTGGATAAGCTGAAATGAATTTCAAGGTATATTATGGACCGCCGATACTGCTTCCTATTATCCACGACAAATGGAGACCGGCATTCAGGTCCGTTCAAGTCGAGTCGAGTCGAGTTAGGCGAATAATCCGCCTTATGTGTTTTTGGAGAGGTGAATTTCTAGCTTTGCACATGTTCACATTACTGGCAAATCAATGATGTCTAACTAAGTGAGATTTGGTCACACGATAATACTAGTCAATATGAATCTCACGGAGAAGTCGGTAGACAGCCACAATCGGTATCAACTGGAATGGACTGTTGCATGAATTTTCTGGTTAGTTCACGAATTGGAAAGCTTGGTACACTCAGAAGTCTAGGTAGGTATTTCTTAATAGAGTATGAGAATTCGGACGCCTGTGAAGATATACATTTGGAAAGATCTGGATGAAGACGATGAGTTTTCTTCGATAGGATTTTCGCAATAAAATTTTGTGTATTGCTCAACGCTGTGAAACGGTGGAATGGGAGTATTGTTTGCGGGTAACAGCAGCAGAAGTGGTGTATGTTTTGGATATGTGGCAAGAAGTGTGTATGCCTCTGACAACAACTCAGGTGAAACAGCTGGTTGATAATCACACATTGGGGAGTGCACAAGTACTGATCGATTGGTTGGTTGATTGATTGATGAATTGCTGTGGAGTGGATGGTTATCATATTTACCTGACGTAGAATGGGCGTGTTCTGACGTTAGTGAAGACATCGGTAGCACGAAGTAACCATATCGTATTGTTAACCAGAGTGATCTTCAGGAACTCGACAGGAAGGCGTTGAGGCACAGGCTCATTCGGTGCATGGAAGGATTGATATGCGTTGGGAGTTTCGACAGAGACTTCCCTCGCTGAGCAGTACCAACATCAGTGTATACACGCATGTTACTAAACAGGCTGCGGACAACCGCACCAACTAGCAGTCTCTCTTATGGTGCAGACTACTAAATCTCACTTGTGTGTTTCATACTTGCCAGCACATCATTTTTGTATTCGATTGAGAACCTACGGTGAAGAAGTGTTGTGAATGCCACATTACGTGCGGATGTGAACGAGGAGTGGATTATGTCGTGTAGAACACCGGAGCAAACGATGACTGGCGACGACGTTTGACTACCAATTTGGGTGCGTTCAGTTCGATTTGTCAAGCTGCCACACGGAACGTCGGCAGTGGCGGTTTGAATGTTAGTCATTGTGGGGTTGTTTTCAAAGATATCCCGGTAGACCAAGAAACACACGCGAACAGCTCTGAGTGAGTTCTGTGAATGAGTGTGAGTGTAGAATGTAGCAGACAAACTGGACGAGGGTTGAGAGTGAGCGACGACTGACGAATTGACTGTAGCACGTGATATTCACTCTAGCCCCCGATCGAGTGACACATAGTTTTTCATGGCCGTTCAGTACGGAACGTGTTTGTGGGGTGGAGTCGACCTTGACCATTCCATTCTAGAGATCGATGTAGTACGTGTCGTTCTGCGGCACTCAGAAACTTGGCGTTATTTGGAACACTGGGGGAACAACTCAGCTCGTGATTATCCTCGATTGCTGAGATGGCGTCATGTTCGGTTGTTTTGTCGAATTTCAACCGGGTAATTTCTTCGAGATCAGCTGATCTCCTAATGGGAATAGCCAGATAGGTGGCACTTAATAGCCGTGTGGATGGTGAGAAGAAGATGTTTGCTGTCCCGATGGGATTACAATGCCGAACGAGTTCACTACATTGGGGCTACTTGGAACTTGGTTTGCCCGATGTAGTGGCAGTTTTGGTCACCTCGTAATGTGTGGATGTAAGTCATTGTTGAACGACTTCCCTCAAAGTCGAGATATTTTGAGGTGTAGCTTACTAGTGAGTAGTCTCACTTCCTCATTCCGTACAAAATTCGTTGACCTGGAGAGGAAAATCTGTCCGCTCGATTGAGAACATCTTCCCAAGTGTCAACGGTGGTCAGTCAAATGTTCGCGACAAGTGGACGAATGATCGTGAGTAAATGCGTTCAAATCGGATTAATATATCATTGTCGCGACCCTGATATGGTTGTTACTTGAAACAATTAGTTGCGTCGAATTCTACAATCGTCATGGTGAGCGGAGTGTTCGCGGTTTGTTCCAGTCTAGAACGTGGGCGGGAATCTCACAATTGAATGATCCGAGTGACCGAATGGGCACGCTTGGGGACTGGAAACGAGTGTGAATTGTTGCAGAAGACTGAATAGTGATGTGCGTGCAGTTGTGTTGGATAGACCACAGGACTATATGAGCAGATGGTTTCAGGAAGGACGGTATGAAATCAGTTGGAATCCCGACACACAGCACGGAATGGTTTGTCATGAACTTTCATCTATGCTGTTGACAACCTGTCAACAAGCTTGTGAATCTTATTGGCGGCGTTGTTGAACGCTTAATGTGTTACTTGCCACAACTAATGGAACACCGTTGAAGAACCAATGCTCACAGTTGCCAGTGAAACAGCATGAATACAAGCGTTTGTATAAACGCAGAGCTTGCTCAGACCGGCACCTTTGGTGTTAATGTTCTGGGAACACATGCAGCATACATCTGATCGCACAGCTGGTGATCTTTATGAAAGCTGCAGAAACCTTTCATTTGAATGTCAGAATGTTTATATCCTCAGTTTGAGTAGTGTCGTGTAGAATGAATAGACTCATGTTTGTTTTGTTCACTGAACGCTGTTTATGTTAGGTACTCTTTGGGTTCATGTCTGACGCTTCTGTGGTTCATGTCATCCATCTGGTTCTTTTGGCCAGCAGCACGCTGTAAATTTTTCCGTCATTTCCTACAATATTGCTGACAATCTATCTTCCGACGCGATCTTTCATTTTTCCGTTTTACACTATAGCTTTTAACCTGTGCGAATTCTGTAGCGTGAACATCGCATGTTTTGATATTCTTTTGTAGGAAGGTTTTCATGACCACTCGCCCATTGGGAACAGGCCGGTTTTCTACTCTACCAAGATCCTTGAGCCAGGATTTCGTGGTCCTCTTGGGTGTTCATGAAAACGTACAGTCCTGGTTGATAAATGCTTCAGTAGACTTGGCGTATGGACTGGTTGTGTTGTCCAAATTCAGTGCAGTCATGCCTTAACTCGACCTACTTTCCCCCATTGTTCTTCCTTTGTTGCATTATTTGTTCGGACCAGTTTCCGGTGAACACTCCAAAATGTCTCCGTTATGTGTGCCCACTTCGGAATCAGCAAACATTTCATTCCTATCATTCAGCAACGCGCATCACTCGCATGATACGCGCTTCACGAATTTCGCGCTGCCGCACAGTCACGTAATCAATCAATAATATTGACCGTTTCTCGGGTGAGCCCACGTTCCATTTTCGCTCGCATCCAGTTGAAATCGGTGTTTGTGATAGCTAGCGCGTGAGTAGCATACATGTGAAGAGGACGATCATCGCTCTCGTTGACCGAACCAATGTTGTGTTCTGAGGCACCCCGGCTTTTCTGTTGAATCACACCGTACTCGCACGTTGAGGCCATACGGAGCAAATTGTCACTTACTCAACATTACCAATCGCGTTTTGGTAAAATTTTTGTCGTAATACAGTTTCTTTTCATCATGATTGTGGTACGCATTTGAACCGTAGATATTAAGAATTGTAGCAGCCCCAGCTCGATCGATTCGCAGGCGCACGAACATCATTAGAGAGCTGATGCTGCGCGGTTCATTTGTCATCAAAGAGCTGATGTGGTCGTCGACTACAAAACAGGCGCAGTGCTCCCGACACGCTCTACGGGGTGGCCTATCCAGCATGACGTGTTCCTGAGATCTGGTTGAATGACCTTACTTTGGTCTGCAGACCTTTGCCCGATCAAAGCTGCATCTCATCTCCATGGCGGTTATTCGCCAGTCAATTCACATATTGTTCACAATAAGCTACAAGTCTCTCTGTGTTTTCCTGAGTGATTCCAACGTTTGACGACTGTGATAGTTGACATTCCCATAATTCGGATTTTGGGTTTTTGTGTAAGTCTGTTTAGTCCTTCAGGTCATGAATTCCCTCCTGTGGAATTTTGTTCAGTTAAACTTAGTTGCACGTCCGTGTGTGATTAACTTCGTTCTGTTTCGTCGTTTGAAATCACGTTGCAAACCGAACAATGGATTATTCTAAGAGTATTTCAGTGGATATCGAATCATCACAGAGTTTCGTATAATAATGAAACTACGTTGCTGTCAAATTTTCGAACATAAGGCGAACTTATTTTTGCATTGTTTGGAATCTGGTTTGGTAAGCACTTGGTTGATTTTATTCACCCTTTCATAAAATTATCTTAAAAGTTATACACGTTTGGGTTTCACTTCGTTGTTCCCCCATTTTGTTTCCTAGTCTATGTGTGACATACATGATATGTATATCACTTCTCTTGTGATTTTCTGACTTCCAATAAACCTCATATACTCTGTCCGACTACGCATAAATCACTCATATTGTGTACGTTCTATATTTGGGAATCATTCTGATTCCATCCACCGTTGTCTCGATGGGACGGTTTTTAGTTATTTCTTGTGAAAGTGTACACGACTCTTCTAATCACTTTTATCAACTGATTTGGACATGACTTACTCTTTTTATTGTCTGCTATTTCATTCCTACTGATGATTCGACGTCTCGTTCACCGTCATATCCATACCGTATTATGCGATATACTGCTACAACCCCACAGCTGACTTATTCATTATCCACTAAACTATTGTATCTAAACGTCATCACTTGTACACAAATTTTCCAATCAATCATTATTGTTAACACATTTTCTGTTCCACTCGATATCTTTTGGACTACGTGACAGTCTGCCTGTACATATCTGCTCCGTAACTCACTCCTCACAGGCTCCATATTGAGTGCCATATTCCGATGTCTCTCTTCCCTCAGTAACCAAGACACATCATCGCAGCATAACAACGGATGGTTAGCCATGGATTGAAGTCTGCGAACGACCCGTAGCATATGACCATTCTTACTCCTGCATGGCTCACTTCCAGGAATCTCGGCATGGTGACCTCCCTGACGCTTTGACCCTTATCACTGCAAATTCCAGTTCAAACCACTTAACGTATCAGACTTGCTGACGATACTATAGAAGGTCTAGCATGCGTCCAGGCCTACGCAAACATTCAGCAGCACACGCCCGAAATCCGACAATTTAGTTGTCATCATTACACACAGCTTTCGAGTTCCGATGTTTTCAGTATCATGCTGAATATACATCCCAGTGTGGCTTATCACAGTTTCAACGTCAAAAACGTTCCGGGGGTATAACGCACTTTGTTTGTTTCGTCTTCTTGCCACCAGGTTGGAATATACTACACTGATTTCTTACGCGAATGACCTCCAGACTCCTAGTTCTACGTTGCGATACTTCCATTCACCCATGGCCGATTGTATGACGAATCCATCAACCACAAGCGTCAGCACTTGTTTCAGTAGGAATTTCCAGGCATAGGTTAAGGAAAGCAGCCTGGCACATCTGACACTTTGAGAACAACCAGACCTCTGTGGCTCCTGCGTAGGCCTCCATTTTCCCCTGATCCTGGAACGTACAACGATGCTGGACCCGCCACACTGGCTCCCACATAATGCAGCGCGTCTTTCCGGACATCGTTAAACTGTCAAGCAGCTCTGTATACCAAGACCAAACCTACAAAATTCCGAACTAGTTCTACTAAACAGATCGACACGATCGAAATGCTTGGAACTCATCTTCTGCGTAGACAACTCTGCCATCTGTCATCCAGCCTCCCTCACTCGACGACTTTTCGAATGAAACTCAGTTGTTCACTCAGAAATTGCCATCGAATTTCGAGCATCAATCAGATGACAGTTTCCCAGACCGACTCATTTTACCGTGCTCAGACCCACTAGATCATCAAAGTGATACGACGCAAATGAAGACTAGTCCAATCAATCCACCAACAGTGGCATCCAGCCAACTAACTATAGAACTTAGAGTCGCCGACTTGAGTGAGGACAAGTCTGCCATACAAGCAGCAAGCCTAAGCATCCTACGTTCTGTTCATTCGTGTGCACTGCTCATCTCTCCACCACCTGTTGAAGTAATGATGGCTATCGCTTATCCCATGGAGTTACCTGTTAGGACGCCATCAGTTATTGTCTTAGAAACTCCAACGACCACGATTCTGGACTACGACTGGACGAATCGTAATGTGTCAGATTCGTTGGACAACAAGGCTGACCACGTTAGGCTCATTAGAGCAGCAATAGATCAGTTTATTGATATACTGGGATGGGCTCATTTCAACCACTGTTCGCGTCTCTCACAACATTCTTAAATAACGACGAAATTATCCTCATTTTGAAATTGACCATCAGCTAAGTGTATAAACGACACTTTCCAGCTACATAAAAACCATGAAAACGAGGGGATTACAACATCACGTAGATCGAAACAGTCGCCACCTACGCCGTCCGATTTAGACGTATACGAAACCTTTAAAAGCAGAGAAGAAGGGACGCAACAGAGACGATAATTGACAATCGGTAGAGAAATGTTTTTGGTGACAATGAGTGGAAGTCTCCAGGGTTTACCGATTACTGGAGTGCGGTGCATTGTTGCCCGGAGGTCTGCCACAACCATCCTCTACGAAATGTGGCTGCTTATGATCGTATCCTTGTCGTCCCAAACTCTGATACGGAAGTCGCTCACGCATATCCACCGACCTGACTCATCTCCGAGCCAAGTCGCCGGTGGCGTTTTTCCTAAATTTATTATTGATTACTGAACCACTTCTTCCACAGCTGAACACTTTCAGCGTAACATATGTACACAGGTTCTCCTCCCCCGCTCACGCCATATGACTTTTGTCCGACTTCTATTTGTTCAGTGGTCACCAGATATTTTCATGTAAGCTTAATTAATCGTTGGGCCTCTTTATTTCTCTTCGGTTGACAGCTATGTGGCTCCTCAGAGCAAGACCAAACGTTTGCAATGATGACAGCTCCCTATAGCTTGCTCCGACATTCCCATACATCGCACCGAAATCGTCAGCTTGCAATCACTGATATATTTGAGGCTTCCGTCCACATCCCAAGAATCTTTGCTACCAACAGCCACTGCCCACGGTTTACCTAATTTTTTAGGCAACTACCTACGTTCAGTTTGTGTCTGATAAGTCCTAGTTTGAAAACCTCGAGTTTTTCCCAGAAAATGCGTCCGTCAAGAAGGCTGCTTCCCCTCCTTAATGATCATAATTGCTTCAGACGAACTTCTCTCATTCTCTTTGGACTTTGGCTTTGCTCTAAATACACCGAGTAGCCAATCGAACAATCTGGCGTACAAAACTTATCATATTAGCGGCTACCTTGAGGGACACATTGGAAACCAAACGAGAACGCTCGCACGACGGTTTGCTTTGAACCAGTTTATCTGTGAACTACTCGAAGGCTCAGTGTATCCACATAAAAGCATACAGAAAAAACGTACCACCGGTCTTGAGAACCACTACAGTATCCGCTTCCTCTACAACAATATCCAGGTTTCTAGGTGTACCGTTTGGCTGAAAAATATTCTTACCAACAAATGCAGCTGCCAATCTATCAAAAATTCTGCACGACGTGAAGGCATGACCTCTAGCAACCCTACAAAGAATCGAAGTATGGCCGACGCATCTAGTACTGCGAATAACTCATTAAGTGTGTCTAAGCGCCGTCCAGAAAGAATCGCTCAAGCCTTTAGCTCGAACGATGAGGATGAATATTAGGAAATGACCATGGCTATCCAAAAACATTTCCCACGTTCTCTTCTACCAGGATACCAATGTAATTAGTCAAGTGGTCACCCTTGAATCAGATTTTCAAAAACACTTCCTTCTTCTCCACACTGTAGTTTGCCACTTCTTGTTAGTTCTTCTTTCTGTAAATAGCTGCAAACTTTTCAAGATAACCCTTCCCCCCCTCGTCCCCTTAATAAACTCTTCTTCTTACCCCGGTCTATCTTCAATGCAGATCATTCTGGCTCATGGGAAAAACGTTTGCACTAACCCTTGTTTATAAGCAATAGGTATAAAACTGGGAAACTGCAAATACTGTCCGCTCCATGATGACCTTCAATAGACAGATACTTGTAACGTCCCATTTCGAAGTCAAGTTATAAAAACCTCCAAGAACTGCAAGCCCTTGTCGACTCCCACCCCATAAGATACAGTCAGGTGTGGGTTGATGAAGTCCAAATAGTTAAACAGTGAAGGAAAACCACATTCGTCATCCGATTGTTATTAGTAATAAAAACTGAACTATTAATCACATGACGTTTGTGGAGCAAGTCTCTCGAAATCCCTACCTGAAACTGCCTCTCAAGCACTTCCAAAAATACATACGCCAATAAGAGACTCGGTGAGCTACCCAAAGTCACACCGTCAGTGTGTCTACAGTTGGCACCTTCAAATTCAAACGGGATGTTTTCTGTACAGACAAAAATGATGTCATTAGAAAGGTTTAATGGAATACCTAAATCTGCATTCTGACTGGAAAAGAAATCACATAAAAAGTCAACAATCACACGCAGCGGTATATTAGTGAGCTAAGACTTTACGTCGACCGAATACTGAAGTGATCTGCAGAATTTCTGCTAGCTCCAAAGAACTACGAACACAATCGGGGGATGACAGTTTACAAATTGCTTTAATGATGTCCACTAACCATCGCGCGAGTGTGTAGTATACCGAATTGTCCATGGATAATATTGGTCGTAGTGGGAAACCGGTCGTGTGGATTGTTGCTGGATCTCTCATCCTCAGTGACTGTGTGCCTGAATCTCGGAAATGTAATTTTGCCGAATAAATACTTGTGGTTTCTTTAGTATCCGTTTTTCAATCAGGAAATTGTTACCGAGACTAGCATCCAGTCGGAATTTTCGTGCAACAGAAAATATCACATTCAGGTTGGTTACTTTCCCTTCTTTCTTTATTACGCTAACGCCAGAACCCTTGTCTGACTTGAGGAAGACTAGATCATTCATTGCTGAAGCTCTTTAATGACTTTGCAGTGTTCAGCGGATAAACAAAATGTCGACCTATTGGAGTCAATATAAACTCATGCGAGATATCAACCAACATTTTAAGAAACAAATCCGCGTAGTCCGGTGAGACGGGAGTAAGATCATGTATTTACTCATACAAGTGTTTAAAACTGAACCTGAGTATGCAGTTTGTTCATTTGTTTCGATGGCACCTTAAGGTTTAAACCCAACGAAATTACATCCAACTGATCTTTGGTATAGTAAGCGGATGATTAATTGTGAATACTACTCACATTATCTATGGTCAAAACTGACATCCGCCCACGAAGTAGTGAATTTTACACATTCTGAAACATCTTCGCTTTGGTTTCTTAAAGTGTAATTTAGATAAATTTTCCAAACTTGATCCTGCTAAGCAAATGTTAAGCAAACTGACAAAGCATTGCTGGGTCTCGACAAACTTGTCCACTCTTTCTTCAGACGCCTCGATTTGAGAACTAGTCACTCTCACAAGGTTAACTTTGGATGTCAGGCGCATTTTGTGCAAAATTTTCTGGTTTTGCATTGAAAACTTATGAGAGTAAATCAGATTGTTAACATTTTGCGATGTCTTATCAAGAAATTGTTTGCTGCATCTCTGCCTTTCTCCGATCGTGGAATCGTCCCTCCTCCAATACATTGCACTGTCCCATTATAGTTAATGACAAGGGATTCACATAACCATCATTACACAAATTCCTCCAGAGAATGGGTCTGTCAGCATGTGATATCTCGGAAATTTATGTAGCATCAGTTTAGGGCTCCGGCAAAATATTCGGTTCGTACATGATAGGTACCCAGCACATTTATGACACAATCGTATATAGATTCCCATAAACGTTTTTCTCTGATACGCTGACCGAAATCTACACCGTATAAGGCGTAAATCAGAATGTCAAAACGTGTCTGATTTACTCAAGAGCACAGTATCCCATCTACATCAGTCTTGTAAATCCTGAATGGAGAGGTTGCAGAACATCTGTCAAAGTAAACTGTCAACGTTATTACAAAGAAATTTACATTAGTTGCGTCTTCTCAATGTTTTATTCCAATGGCGTTTTGCTTGGTTGCGCCCTGTGACCTGGCTGAATCTGCGAGGACCGAATCCCAGTCAACATAGCCCCCCGGATCAAAGCAACACACAAGTCTGGCTATCACTTCAACCTAACAGACATACACGATCCCTAAACCACCCAACCACCACTATACATTAAAGTCTAGAGACACTAATTATGACAACTCGAAAGACGTTTAGTCCCACTCGATCCAGGCTTACGTACCTCCAACGGACAGACGATCGGAGACAACTGTGTCACAACACAAAACAATTAAGTCGCTGTTGCCCACCCCGCCGCGTACAATCACCGTCCGACGAGGCTCAAATACGGACATCCTGGAAGTTGACAACTGTGCAAGCTCTTCTTCATCACATATTGTGTTTCACACTAAGCTTTGAGCAAACACAAAAGCGTAACAACACCGACCACCACCACCAACCAACTATTGATTGTTGTGCACCAAATCGAACGCCGCACACCTAGGAAGTCAACGCACTCACGAGACTACTAATCTTGCAGCGACAAACACATTACGTACGAAACCAGATCAGGAAAGAACAAACCTCACAACGAACCAAACACAACACTGACACCATCGACGACGAGCTAAAGTGTGTTTTGTTTGGCTGCTCCCTGTTGGCTTATCTGACGTGGTAGAACCCGCATGGATCGAAATCTTAGTCAGCAATAATCTTCGGACTGGTGCAGTGTGCAAAACTGACCACCGTGCCAAGGTAGCAGAAAAGGCTCCTTCAGGTGTCCGAAACACACTTGTGCACCCCGACACAGGAGTGCCTTCACAATACGGATTAAATCACTCGGCTCCACCGTACCACTGTTTTGGCTACCATGGTCCGTAAACAGTAACAGCCTGTTGATAGGCAATTCTCCACGGTTGAAAGGTAGTGCGGGATGACAATCAGTATGCATCAAAAATTTCAAGTGGGCAAAGTAAACTACGGTATTTTCCCAACACAGTGTACTACAGTGACAACTTTTCCAGCATAAAATGGATAAACAGGTTGCATTCATGACTGATGACTATCTGCAAACCAGTGGACGGTTGACGGAAAACTGGCAGTTTTCCCACAATTATTGTGAGCATTAAAACATTGTTCTTAGTTTTATCGCGCCATTCGTGGAATTTGTACAGATTTTAGGTAGCCATATAGGAAGAATCTTAAGCTGCGTATGGCGTTTCAGTGTTTTGTGGCTTCGTCACCGGACCGTGTTGTTCTATTTCACGTGAGTTTACTCTTCAGGTTTAACCCTGTTTGATTCACTACGTGCACCCCGATGTAGCAGACAATGTAACAGCGAAACAGTCCAGTGTCGCTTGAGTCTACATCAGGAATGGACAAACAGTTTCAATGTTATATCGCTTGTTCTGCACTGGACGAATCAGAATACAGCTTGTGACAATGGATGTGTCAATGATGTCGGTCGATAACAGATTCTGATTCATTTAGTACTGAATACTATCTTCTTGTTATTTGCGCGGAAGTTTTAAACTGAAATACCGTCGAATATTCAACACTTTTAATAAATAACGTATGCAAAACGGACTCAGATTCTCTGTATACGACACTCGCCAAACCTGCAGTACTTCCCCCTTCTACGGCCGACGCTAGTGTTTTTGAGCTCACTGTATACTGCGGATTTGGGCGGACTACAATCGTAGACAAAAAACGGGCAATCTTTCGTGTGCTGCTGTTTTGCTCACCATAGGGCATGGAAGTCATATCAGTCGTCTCTTGATATGCGTGGGCGACTATATCAGCACAAACCCCAAAAGCATTGTGGAACATAATTCCTGCTGTTGCCACCAGTACTAACATTTTTGTTTGTCATTTAATCTGGACAGAAATCTGCGCAACGTGCTTCAGCTGAACAACAGTCGGTGGTCTCGAATGTAAACAATAACATGTGACGAGAAGGGAAAATTCCATGCAAGCTGATTGTTCTGTGAGTAGCAACACTAAACAGCTAATATATTCTCCTTTAGAGTTAGCAAGTATAAACAACTCCGTAGCTATAATCATTAAACAAAAGTGTTTCATATGAAGGTTAACAGTGGAAGAGAAAAAATTGGCCACCATCAACCAAAAACCCTCCAAGTTACTGGATCATAAGCTCACGCGTAGGGACGGCAAGATGTCCTTCCACAGCAGGGCAACTTTCAAAATACAGGCCAAAGTCAACATCTGGTTCGCTGCACAGTTGTGTCACAGACTTCTGGGGAATCCAAATGGTTCAGTAGTCAAAAACCGATGACTGTATAAGTGGACATTCCCAGCTCAAGAATAGCATTGTATGACAAAAGGCATATGATTCCATAAAATGTGATAGGCAGAGGACTATGAGAGACTGAATCAACGCAACAGTCCGTGGTATGAACAACCGACTGAATAGCAGCGTTATGAGAATGGTTCCGTGTTCCCTACTCGTGTCGGTCCAAATGACCTGGATTCGGAATCCACCAGTTACATTAATTTTCAAGTTGACCATCACTAAAATTTGATCGCAGCGTTCGCATTCAGATAGACGTTCCAGCCAGCCTCTTTCGAAAAGAAGCACTAGACTCCAGTTTCGCTCTCATTAGAGCTCGTCAGTAGTGCATATCCTTGCCACGGCCGGGATTTGAACGCCGGCCATTCCAATCATGAAGCAACCGTGTTAACCACTGCGCCATTGACCTCACATCAGGCACGACCGAATTATCAAATCTGAACGCTCAACCACTCTCGCTTGCGAGCAATGATCAGGTTGCCCGATCGTCTCGAGAGGAGACACAGTTACTGCCTGTTAACGCCAATCGATAACCCCGCGATTAGGACTTCCAAGACAGGTCGAGATCACTGAACTCATTAACCCTGGAAGGCGATATGTTAGATTACTGATGAGCGCAGTGGTTAACACGGTCGCCTCATGATTGGAATGGCCGGAGTTCAAATCCCGGTCATGGCAAGGATATGCACTACTGACGAGGTCTAATGAGAGCGAAACTCGAATCTAGTGCTTCTGTTCGAAAGAGGCTGGCTGGAAAGTCCATCTGAATGCGAATGCTGCGATCAAATGGGAGTGATAGTCAACTTGAAAATAAACCAAATCCCTGACTACTCATCAGTTACATTAATGTCCAGTACTCCAACTTCGTCGTTGCAAACTGCGATAACGTTGGGCTTGATGAATGAGGTTATTGCTCATACCTTTTAGCTCCACCAAGACTGTAATCAGGTTTTTGCTGACAAGGTTGTATCGACTAAAATGCATGTCGTTTACGATCCGACATGTCTCCTGAATGTGAGCAAAGCTTTCTGGTGGATGACAGTCACCATGACGTAGAACTGAGTAGACACTTCGGTCACTTCGAGAATTCCGGACTTCAATCCGTATATGGTCGCATTGAAGCTGAATGACACAGACGAAGATCCTCCGGAAAATGTGTTCTGGATAAAGCAGTCAGCGACTGAGCAGTGAAAATCGAGACAATCCCTGAAGACCACAACCGTCAAGTATGTGGTAGGGCTTGATCATTCACGTCGCACTAGGCTCTTTTCTGCTCATCATCACTAAACTCTGAACTCGTGTCAAAAAGTTGATATCTTTTACGACGGGGCCAAACGGCTTGTCTTTAGGCTCGTTACTACTTCAACTACTGCTGGTGAAGACAGAAGACCGTGTGACAGAAATATCGACAAACTGAAATCTGCCATCGCATCGCTGTTTCACTTTATCTTTGCTGTGGGTTCTAAGAAGTCATCCTTAAATGAATATATTGCTGAGTGATAAAAATATTTGCTTATAACAATTTCAGAAAGTTAAGTCATAAGATGATAGTTCAGCTAACAGTTGCTCAAGGTGAAGCTGCATCACGTGTATCGTCGACCAAGAATTGTTGAAGGCGAACCACGATGAAAGGGAAAGATTTATTTGACTGATCTTTTCGCAGTTGGGCTCAGGTGTAAGCCCACTGATTACACAGGCATGTCGTGGTACAAATGATGAAGACGTGGTTCGGAGGGAGCCAAAAACTGAAGTTCCTAACGGAATTCTTGCCATTCAAAGTTTCTCGTTTCTCCGCGTTCCGCCGGTTTCGTCATAGATAGAGTACTAAAGATGGTTCAGGGAGAATTACCCACTGACACTCAGTGTGAACACTATTGATTTACAACATAGGATCCGACTTAGGGAAGCGTCTCTACTTTCGCTGTTATCTAAACATACCATCTCCATCCCTGTAATGGTTGATAATCAAACTACGTATTAGGTTGTCTAATAATGCGCTGCATTACTTTCTGAACTCAGTGTAATTGTATACTGAGATTAACTGTGCACTCTATCACTTAATCTAATACAAGAAATCCAAGGTGTACAGTCAAACCTATGGTTCTGTTCGGGCGTTCAAAATATCATATTCTACCTTATTTCTAACCATCCCAGGGAAGTGTAACAGGCATTTTGTGAGCACAGCGGTTCTCACTGGTTTGAACCTAGCGCCCCTCACACTTGTCGTTCAGTGGACAGAGCGAGTGGGAAATGACTGGCGTTTGACAGATTTACATTCTCATTGCGTTCACTGTTCACTCTTTTCAGACTGCACTAAAGGTCACCGGCCGGGACGATATTTTTTAGTTACGTGCCATTAAGTGAAAACACACTCAAACAACAAAGTGTGCGTGTTGGCCGATTTTGCGTATGTAGGTGTTCCCCGTACAGGCTAGCAGTGACTGAAGGTCAGTGCGTAAGTCAGAGATCGTTATCAGGACAGATGAATGAAAGTCAGCAAAGATACATTGTGGGCCGATAGCGTGTTTCATTGCAGTGGGTTGATGTAGTGAGAAAGTTTTTTTTGAAAAACACTTGTAGTGTGTTGCGCACGAACGTTGGATTGTGAAAAAACGTAAAATTTCCTGGCTGGGCTAACTGTAGAACTTGAAGGACTGATCACAGAATAATCGCCACTGGGCATGAGAAAAGGTACTACATATTTTAACATGTTAAGAGAAGGACTGAGCAAGTGGAAATGGTGCTCTAATCGATGGTATCACAATAAACTGGATCAGACAAACCGCACGAACTTTATTCCGCCCTTTATTTGCCGTATAATTTTACATTCTGTTAGATGTAACGATAGGTGTATGGTGGCTGGAAACTTTCCGGATATTCTGAAATGATAAAATCTTGTGTTACAAGTCAACCTTCAACTGTGGCCTTGTTCAGGCGTACTCAAAGTGTCCGCAGCTGGTTGACAAGGCAGACCATGTAGACGAGTTAAAACGTGTGTTGGCCAAAGACTGTAAAATGTGAGTGTAGTTTATGGATAGTATGTTTGTATCTGTGACGAGGAACTTCATCGTCACACTGAAAATTTAGTACTCAGTAATGCATATGGAAGAGGAATTGCCAATCGCGCAGGTAAGCGGTTATTCTGTTCACCTTAGAAGAAAGAACTTAGTCCGATCTCTACTCGCATCTTACAAGAATTCGCACTTTGCGCGGTACACTCTGGGTACATTATTCTGAAGATGGAATCAGCCATCTGATTAAGGTGAATATTCCGTTTCTGTTTTTCCCCGCTGTGGTCATCCGGAAAGCAGGGTTAAAATCCCACCAGCCTGCTCGGCCAATCGTGAAGTAGGCCACATTCGACAGGGTCAAGTAGTTTGTGATTTGATGAAAAGCGATGTCGTTTCGGATGTGTCGTTCGCAAAGCTCGACACTGTGCTCATTCACCAAGCCTGGTAAAATATTCGATGACTGTGTGAGACAAACTACAAAAATTGGTGACAATTTCGCTACTGGCCATCGAAGCAGAGGGGCGTGGTTGGACGAGACTAGAATGTAAACAGATTCAGTCATGCGTACCAAGCCCTCTATATCATATGGATATGCGATCAATGCTTGCTGTGAAGTCGCGTTCCGTGCGCTCTATCAAGTCGAACAAACGGTGCGTTCATTGACTTTTCGTGTTCACAAAACTTGCGGTGAACTCACTTATAAGGCTTGTAGTAACAAGTGTAGATTTAACTTGTGTCTGGTTTTTAGTGGATGCTCTTCGAGTCGGATAACTTCGGAAATTTCTGAGATTTGTGGGATTCAGATGGTGTTTATAAATTAGTGGTAGTTGGGACTACTTATGTACATCTGAATATGTGTTGGGCAATTAAGGAATGGAAGACGAATCGGAAGAATGTTTTAGGTTCTTACGGTTAGTAACAGGAAGATTGGGACAAATGAAGTCGACGGAAAACAAGCAAATACTGACCACCGAACGTGACAGAGGAAACCGTCGAATAGCATCGTCCATAAGAGGTCAACAATACCTTTATTACATCGCTATGATTCTGATAAGCATGCGGTCTGAACATCTGATTTAGTAGTCCGAATACGTATGTCAAATCTGCACTTGATTTCGAAAATTAATGGCACAGTTTCAACAGAATCTCATAGGTTCTGTATGACTGAACACACTAGAACGGTAAAAGACAGACGGCTTATTCGATCTTGTGACTACAGTTACTTGTCCATGAGGTGATAATTTTTGGTGGACATGAAATACAGACAAACTTACAGGCCTTCAACCCAATAAATCACTCCAGTTGTTTAAAAGAAGGTCGCGCCAGGCGTTCCTCGCCAAACCACTTGACACGGTTACGCAACAATCTTATCGTAAAGGAGACTTATTGTGACCGAACATCATGTCACGTAAACTTCAGAGTAGCTAAAGGTCAGGACTTGGTAACTGGGTTCGTCTAACAAATCAAGTTAGTGTGAAACCATTGCGAAATCGGTTACATCTACTGTCTTCCCGTTTGCAGGTCGGGGGACAATGAAATCACATTAAAGTCAAATCGGACGGTTCCGAGTAGTGAAAGTGGAACGTTCGATCGGGACGTCCGGTTAACCGACACAAACACGTCCGTATTGTGCAAGAAAGTGACTATTTTAACTAGACCAAAAGGGATAAGCCCTGTTGACTGATCGCTGGGAATGGCCAGAGTTTTCGGAATGCGGAAAATGGTAGCAAGTGGGATGCTGACGATATGCAGACGAAAACTTATTCTCAAACCTAAGGCAAAATTGAATGAACTTGACCGTTTAAAGTGTATGTAGTGATTATTCGCAGCAAAAGTAGTCTAGTAAGTAAGTTCACTTTGACAAAATGACGGTAAACTCCTAGAGACACGAACTATTCAAGTCAAGTCGAGCCAGACCGAATGAAGAGATTGTTCTACGTACCTTGAGAGGTAAAGTTTCTACTTTAACACGACCGCATTTCCAGCGAACAGAATTTTTAATGGAAGTTATCAACTCAAATTTACGGCCAGATTCTACCAAAGTTGTTGGAATTAATAAGAAAGAATGTCATGGAAATGATGAAGGACAAACCAAACACACGAGCAAGCGTACTCATAGATTTCAATTGCGAGCAAGCTGAGGATCTGAGCATAAATTTAGAAAGATCAGAAGAATGAGGATGATCAGAGTCGAGCAACGTTTCAAGGAAATGCTACTTGCAAGCTTCAAAATTTTGAAAAACTATAGCCAATGAGACCACAAATTTGTGAATCTGGAAGGCAGCCTAGCCTGTGAGCAAGTGTGAGTGAAATGAGAACGACAAAACTGAGGAGGGGAGTAAGCGTGCATTCATAAGACGGGGAATAAAAGTATACAGGCTTGAAAATGATTCTGGACGTGAAACACAAAATCTGAGTCTTACCACTATGATAATAAATTATCATGTGGAGACCATATCAAGTTGTGCTACAATGTGGTACATAAATACCTAACATGTTGGATCATTGGAAGAAACTTGTGTTCAACTAGTATTTGGAGACAATCACTAAAAATCTGCTGACAGGTTGTTTTCTAAAAGAGGGGAATACGACATCAGTTGATTTGAGTGTACTGAGTTTGCCGTAGACTAACTAACCAAGTCGATGAGAACATTCTGTAGGGCGAGGGAGGAAGATAGCACCGAATGTTGGAAAACAAAGAAGATAGGAGCCACATAATTTAGTCAAAAATTAACTATTGGATATAAGCACAGTGACCATATAACGAAAAAAGAAAATCGGGGGAAAAGTTGAGCGTTGGAAAACACCCGGATTTGTGAATATTGAGGGAAGTTCTTGACTACTTACGTGTGTGATTCGACGGGGATTCAAAAACACGGTCACTTGATGACATTACGGGAGTTGTCTAAACGTCCTCATCTATGGAGTAGAAAACAGTCAATCAAAAGTTGGATGCAGAATATTGTTTGTCTCTTGTTCATCCAACCTTATCTAGCTCGGGGTTTTCAGGTACCGAATGAGGGCAGTCACACACGTTAATTTACATGTGGAAGTAACGGTTACTTGTTCAGATAAAATTATAAACATACAAAGACAACCAATGCAAGAGCTCACACTTCCGACATGTCATCACATCAATGCTTATTTAGTAAAAATAGACACCATTGCGTTTTCAGTCATTCTCGTCAGATCCGTACACTTATTATGTGCAGATAGATAAGTAGACATATCAGTGGTACGCATCCTAATTATCATTATCAGTTGGTACGTTAGAATCACAACATGTTCGAGGGTTACGTGTGCACACATTTCTGTAGTCTTTTCAAATGTCTCGATTCTAGAATGAACATGAGTATACTACCTTCAGTCTTCTGACTAGAAAGTCAATTTCCATATAACTTTCAAAGCAGCTGCATGCATATTATGCCGCTTCTTTCAACTATACATTTATGATAGACGATGTGATCTTTAGAGACGATTAACTAATTCTGAGTGTTCACTGAGTACACAGAGAATCAAAAAGTGTTCTACAAGCTAAACGCAGTGGGCTCAATGAACCCTTCGGCTCGGTTGAAAAGTCTTGATCACTGAGTTATCAATGGATTGAACATAGCAGTTTTGCTCAATCTTCGACCACAATGCTCAAGCAAGTTGGATACTATATACACAAAGTGCCAGTTGAGAATTTCTGAATGTTAATTCGATCAAGCTCGTGACAAGGTTAATTGGGTAGTGGCTAAACTATTCCTATCGCAACCACGTGGATAAAGTCACTATATCTGATCGGGAAGCGTACAGACAGACAAAATCGTTATCCGAATGCAATCACTACGACCGTCTATTTGTCGTGGCTAGATCGTAACAATCTGAACCCAAAACAGTCACTCAGTCACAAAGAGTTGTTCAAACTTTAGTTGGTTTCAGATAGTATATCATGATGTAACAAACCGTTCAAACTTAAAATCGGCGTGTAACCCACTTTTATTTGTGTACTTTTAGAAGTCCGCGTAGACTGGGAATCGTTGCGTATTTCGACCTGATTCAGAAAGAAATAAGTGCATCGAATCTATCTGGATGCTTCTTCTGGCAAAGTAATCGTACCGTGTCTTTCTTCATTGACTTCCTCTTTATCGCTTGCCGTCCCATCCCTCATGAAGTTGACTGACCAACGACATGGTCCCCGTCTCATCGACATAAAATGTTATGTGCAGCGTGATTACACCAGTTTCTTTGCCAGGCTTGACTGAACCAATTTTCCACAACTTGAGGGCTCTGCAATGGAACTGATTGCTTGCATACATTGTACTCAATTGCGATGCTGTTTTGATGCACGCCGTCGAGGTTTAAGAGGGTGTATTCGAAATGCTTTGCATTATCTTCTGAGGATAGGATGAGCTTATGCAAATACAGATGAGTGTTTTGAAGCAAATCTCATTGGTTTCAGAACCATGTTCAACTCCTCAAAATAGACGTTTGTTTTTTTAGGAAATCAACCAGTAATTATGGACGTGCCTTTAGATAAATTTTGTAATTTCTAATTGTCTTCTGACTGGATGTGTTCAAATGAGTTGCTCGCGTTTTTCTCATCCGTTTATTTACATGTCTGCTTGTTCACAAGTTTTCCTTCTTTTAAGGTGAGCAGTTTAATTGGTTCACTAAACTGCCTAATACCTCGCTTGAGTTTGTGCAGTATGGCATGCTTCAAAAACGTTTAGAGCCAGGATAAAAAACGCATATCCAATTATGCTTAGCTCAAATGTCTCTTAACACCGACTACACAGAGGATTCCAGTCGAAGAAGCCAGCATATGTGCTCCCGGCATTGAGAAGTGGGGTCATAAACGCTTCACGGTACTACGAATGAGAAGCCTTAATCAGCCGGGTCTGAATTAATGTGCCCAATCTAAAAATCGAGTTTCATCCCGCTGTGTATCGAAAAATTTACATCCTTTACGGTATTCTCCAGCTTCATGAATCTGTTATCAAAACATGTCGTTCTACAAAGAAAATTGTGTACCACGTCAAATTGCATCCATGTTACGTTAACAACAATGTCCGATATGGGTCTTGAGAACCAGTTGTAATTGTTGTCGGTAGTCCGTCCAGTACTGAAAGCAAGCTGAGGACTGTTACATTTCACTGATGTAGATTTCAATTGCCAAACCATCAGTGTTCTGTGCCCGACTTGTGTTTGCACCACTGCTAAGTTTACATTGAGGTTTGAACTCCACAGACGATGAGGTAACAGCTAGTGACACAATCCCAACACATCACAGTTCACATACCAAGATCAAGACTGAATCTGCGCGAATAGAGTAGTTCCTATCCACTTGTCGTACTCTGAGAGACTGAATTACTTCAGTTAACGGCCTTGTGCAGTGGATCAGCGGGGAAGGCTGACGAACAGACAAGAGGACAACAAATATTACCGCAGACACGCATTTGTAACTGGAAAGTCTAAACAAGCAACCAGACATTTAAATTGACGTCCACTTACACGGGTACCTTCTAGATCCTAGTTGCTCGTGTCAGCAACCGGTGAATGGCCAGGGAATCCTATCAAAAATTCAAAAAGCAAATAATTATCCGATAGGGGTGAATTAAAAAACGTGATAAACTAACACAAAAAAGATGTACACCATCTCTGAGGTCGGTAAACCTAACAAATCTCAAAGCGAGCAGGATTAAGCACACATTAACAACCACTATCTGATTAAACCCACACAATCATCTAGCTAGAACAAAGTAGACGTGGTAGCAGTTAACTAGATTTTTTGACCTGCACATAAGAACATACATAAGAACTACGCACCCCGTGGATGAGTGTAAGGTCACACAGGCTACTTCATATCCGCGCCATAAACATTTCCTGCATCGAATATTTGACGGCTGTGCTACTTCTCATTCAAAATGCCACACACCAACAGTATCAGTCTGCCTTTAGAAAGTTTTCGAACCAGAGGTGGTTGCGTGTTCTCTATCTTGTGAACACCCTGGCTGATATATATATATATATATATATATATATATATAAACCAGCAGAGTGTAACGAAAGAATAAGTTGAGGTGATAACAATCCTTGATGGGCGAAGCTGCAGAAGCTTTAGAGACAAAGTCCTGATGGTACGATCTCGTGCCGGTTAGCTCGTATCACTGAGTCCGGCCACAGTGTGTTGTGTCATTCCCATTTCAAACCTGTCATAACATGAATACGTGTAAACGTGTGAGATATTCGCATTAAATTTAGTGCAAATGTAGTCAAACAGTTTGCGCGTCCTGTTTAGCTTAGATTTCGACTGCAATACTTCTAAGAAAAGCCACTCGAGGTGGCTGAAACGTGGAGTATTACCACTAGCTATTAACGTTGTGTTATTCTCAGTCCATTTATCGACAACGTGTAAGAGTGCCCGATAACTTTTCGGTTTGACGGTGTTCGTGACCAAACCATGAGCGGGAAAATGTGTGTATGTGTGGGTTAAGTGGGTGGGAAATACTTTCTGGTTGCAGTTGTCTAAAATCGTCAGTGAATACGGCGATCGAGATATCTTTAAATATATCTAAGCCGCTTTGTATTTTCGCAGTGCCTATACATATACATGAAAGTTTATATTTAAACACCCTGAAGTTTATGGGATATCTCTCAAGTAAATTTATAGACCTGAAGCAACTAACCAAGAACAGCCATTTGCACAACTGATTAATGAATTCTGCGAGAATTTTGGAGGTCTATCACAATGCCTATTCCTGTTCTGGTGGACAGTGCGACGCACTTATAAAATACACTCACCAAATCATAAGTCATTCTACCGTAACAAGATCAGTGGAAGCTTCAAGCTCAGTATTCTCTGAATGATGAACGATAAAGTTCATCACAGTTCGTGGGCTAGCAGTCAAACTAGCCCGCCATACAACATGAAAACTGATCGTTACTAACTTGCCTTGTAGAAGACTGCTGCTTGCGCGTGCGAACTGTACTACTCAAGAATGCGCTAAGCAAATCACAAGGTTCATTGTGAACAAAAGATGACTGCAATCAGGTCAACGCCTGCTTACTTTAATCCGTATTTGGGCAGACGGCAATGAAGGGAACTTTTCAGACGTATCCAGAAGAATTCTGACTACCCATTGTGTAATTCCCAGGGTCAACTCGGTGTCCCGTTGAATGAATCCGTTGCTAGTGTCGTGCCGCGCAATTCTGAAAGCTATCCACTGTGCATGGTTCAATAAAATTATACGTAAGTATACTGAATGTTGAAGACACATTATGATCTGTTTCATCTATAAAAATAGATTAAAATATACCGTGCATGAATTAGGGTGAACGTGCATGCACACACAAGAACACATTTTCTGATACAATGGTCTGTGCCTAGACCTGTCACTCTCAGTGGACAGACACTCCGAACAATTATTTCTACGTTGAACAAGTTTTAGCTTGGGACAGTGTGTGGGTTGATTAAGTGACAGTTGGAAATCACTTCCGTTCACAGAATTCATATCAGTTCCAGCAAATTGGTCGTCGTACTTCTGACAGAAGGTCTTTGAGGGGATGTGCACACCAGATAGGTTCATATAAATAGACAGAAGCGTGAAATTGGAAACTGAGTCCCGGAATAAGTCTGTGTACGTATGCATTTATATATATATATTTCTACACGTAAAGACTTCCTCCATATATTCCTGTACGTCTATGGACTTACGTAATTACATATCTGTATACATCTGTAAACGCACACATTAGTACACTGTGATGAATGTATGAATACATATACAGTCACATGTGTTCATTCAAAATGACAAACATGCAAATGCATATATATATATATATGAATGTATATGTATACAAATCACTAGCGGAATATTTGTTGCAGAACACACATCGATGTCCTGAGTTGTTCTGTTCAACTCCTGCGGGAAGTGTGCACTTTTAACTGTCCTGATAGTTGCTTAAATAGGTCATTTGCCCGGAGCTGAACGGTCAGTTATAGTTGCATTAAATTGAGTCGGCAATCAAGAACTGGTCGAGCGCAACCTGTATTACCAGCTCCACTGACCCTTGGTGAATAACATTGAATTTTTCCGGTTGCCCAACTTGATAAATAATAAACAGAGCTTGACCAAGTTGTTTTCGATTCGATTTACTGTGTCTATAACGTTTTGCTGTTGGTCGCCCAAAAGTTTCGAATAATTCAAACGTTACCGCATGACAATTAGCGACTGCGTTCGAGCGCGATGAGAACAAAGAAAGTGTGTGACAGAATCCATGCCCCTTTGCAGTTTCGACTAGATGAAATCAGGGCTGCTTAATTGCAATCAAGTAAGACGACAGAAATCAGTGCTGTTCATTTCATCAGGCGTTTTTCACTTAGAAGATAAACGAAGCCACGGGCAAAAGGTGCATTTCTGGCTTCCGATTGGACAGTTCGCCAACTGTGTTGTACACAAACAGTAGAACCGCTCTGAAATAGGTATGGTTAGAACGTTTTCATTCTAGTTAACGTTATTGCATATATTCATATCGATCACCATTCAGTAATGGAGAACTTACATACAACTTTTCACACTCTTCACAGCCCTCACCTTACTGCACATCAGTCAGAAACGCTTAACTGCTGACAGATTCATGATGACGCTGTCATACCGTGTGAAAACCCCGAATGCTATTGCGTCACTCATACAAACAGTTGTGGTGGTGATCAGGAGCCACCAAATCATAAAGCCCAGATTTTAACGAGATCCATGCACGTGTAACCTGGATTGTTCCCTTCAGCAAAACCGAAAGCGAGTTGTGTAGTCTACTGATGAGTAATCGGGGATTTGGTTTTACTTTCAAGTTGACCATAACTCACATTTGATCGCAGCGTTCGCGTTCAGATAGACTTTCCAGCCAGCCTCTTTCGAAAAGAAGCACTAGACTCGAGTTTCGCTCTCATTAGAGCTCGTCAGTAGTGCATATCCTTGCCACGGCCGGGATTTGAACTCCGGACATTCCAATCATGAGGCAACCGTGTTAACCACTGCGCCATTGACCTCACATTAGGCACGACCGAATCATCAAATCTGAACGCTCAACCACTCTCGCTTGTGAGCAATGATCAGGTTGCCCGATCGTCTCGAGAGGAGACACAGTTACTGCCTGTTAACTCCAATCGATAACCCCGCGATTAGGACTTGAGAGACAGGTCGAGATGACAGAACTCATTAAACCTGCAAGGCGATATTTTAGATTACGGATGAGTAGTCGGGGATTGATCATTGCTCACAAGCGGGAGTGGTTGAGCGTTCAGATTTGATAATTCGGTCGTGCCTAATGTGAAGTCAATGGCGCAGTGGTCAACACGGTTGCCTCATGATTGGAATGGCCGGAGTTCAAATCCCGGCTGTGGCAAGGATATGCGCTACTGACGAGCTCTAATGAGAGCGAAACTGGAGTCTAGTGCTTCTTTTCGAAAGAGGCTGGCTGGAAAGTCTATCTGAATGCGAACGCTGCGATCAACTGTGGGTGATGGTCAAATTGAAGTTTTGTATAGAGTTAGTTGAGAACTACCAGTCGTTCGAACTACCTGCCCGCAATCCGTTGAGCACTGGTTGACACCGTCGTGTTGTTTTAGAATAATGATTCGTCTGTTAGAAAAGAACCATTTTAATGTGGCAGTGTTTCCCACCTCACCACTATGAAGCTCGATAATATCGTGTTATGAAAACATCTGCATTAACATGACACTTACGTAGTGCTACTTGAACAAAACAAAAAAAGCGCCGTTGTTTGAAAAACAGCCGCGAAGGTATGCTTTTAGAAGTAGTAGAGGTCTTGGAGAGGCTCAATTGCTACAAAACCTTAGCAATCGAAAACATCAGCCATAGGAACCAAAGTTATCTACCTGCGTCCTGACATTTAAAGGCCGTGGTGTGCTGCAAAACCCCAATTCCTTGACAGAATATAGTTTCTAGAGTACACTGTTGACATATTTCTTGCCAGTGACACTAAGTAGCCTCCATCTCGTTTACAGTAACGCAACAACAGTAAGATTCTTCTGTCGGTATTTCCCCCAAGTGATTTTTGAGAGACAGATAGAAAGTAGGTCGACACAAGTGTTTGCCCAACATAAAATCGCATAAATCGCATTTTCTTGGATAACCCAACCTCAGCCGTCACATTTCAGAACGATTTTTGGCATTCGGCTATCTGCTTCGTTGTTCTCAGAATGTGTCGAATACGTCCTCATGTTCGTTCCCTTACAGGTTTAATCAATGTTACTAGAATTTGTTCTAGCGTGTAACGAGCGAAACGTTAATCTAACCCTACCAAAGTCACCAAACTCCTGATGTTTTATTTTGATTTGATTTTATTGTAAGACTGTGATCTTCAGCAGTGAGAGTGAGACAGTGACTGTAATGGGACCTGAAAGTTGACTTCAAGAGCGACGTGAACCAGTTGAGAGCTGCCACAGTTCAATTTCTCTACTTTACACCCCAGATATGACGAGCTGTCTGTGAGTAGACGATCACTTTATCAGAATGGAAATGACTCAATGACTTCGTATTCATATTCTGTTTCTCTACTTCGCTGTCATCTGTTTTGACGACAAAAACAAAAACCATCCATATAGGTTGATTCTGTAAGATATCTGCACCAAATTTAGTACGAATGAAGTTGAACAGTTTGGGCGTTGTGTTTAACATGTTATTGATAAACAGATTAGGAATAACACAACGTTACGAGCAAGTTGCAATACTCTACGTTTTAACCACCTCGGGTGACCTTTCTCAGGACTGTTGTAATCGAAATCATATTAGCAAAGTGCAGAGGTCACATGGAATTTGCCGTGGTTAGGTCAGTTTGTGGTGCATCTGACCGGAGTGGTCTAATCCTTTGCTCATTAAGTGGGGGGTGAGACAGATAAGACGCGTCCGTGTCTGGTGCTGTTTATCCATCCACTCCACACTGCAGACAGGGATTTGCTATCATTGCGATTAACACAAGCGTGCTGTGTGTAAATGATGAGAGCTTCATCACAGCACCGTTCCGCATAGGAAGTTACACCCTTGTGAATCACTCGGGCTTGATCAAAACCTACGTTGTGATTCTCTGACAGTGAATGTAGTGCAATGGCCGAATCCTCATCTAGCTTCTGAAGTTGATAGGCGTGTTTAGGTGGAAAAATCATGTGCCTCTTGTGTTCGGCAACACGCACTTTCAGTTGTCTACTCGTCTCTTTAATGTGGCTGGCATTGCAGTCACCGCATTTGATTTCGTAAACCCAGTCTGTCTGGTCGCCCATAGAAACTGGATCCTTAGGATGCGTTACCTGTCGTTCTAAGATATTATCTAACCGAGATACAGTCCGGATAGAGTACTCAGAGAGACTGGGCGGATTGTTTCAGATGTTTGTTCACGATACGGTATTTGCACAGTGGACTTGAAAGTTCTGTTCGTTTTGGTCTCTCCCTTAGTGGACATGCGCTTAATTGTGTTCAGCAAAAATTGTACAGCACAAATTGACCTAACCACGGTAAATCCCATGTGACGTCTGTTCCTCTGTCAATGCAGTTTCCATCACAACACTCCTGAGGAAGGCCACCCGAGGTGGTTGAAACGCAGAGTAGTACAATTTGCTCGTAACGTTGTATTTTTCTGACTCTGTTTTTTCAGTAAGTTGGTTCTATTTTTCTACAATGATCAGACAAACTGATTATTGGTTGATGATGGTGGCAACGGATTCTACGTGTCAGACACTTCTGCTCTTCTGAGTTATAGGGGGTTATGTATGTGTAAGTAGCATATTACGAGTGATGAGTGCTTTCATTAATATTACTAGTACCAATGATGGTTAGCCTAAGTAGACTTAGATATTGATCGTTAGTCTGAACGATCTTCCTTGTTCGGGGAATTTCTTGTGTTTGTTCCATTTCTTCACTCTCAACTTAGTGTGCTATCCACTGTCTTCTTATGTTTTGTGAAAACATTGAAACCTATGTATTTCATTGTTGCGTTTATTGGATCCTAGAAACAAGTTGATAGTCGGCAAATTCTGATTTCCTTTCAAAAATAGGAACATAATTGGTAATCAAGAACAACCGATGTATATCGTTGCGATAACCAGACTTCTCATTTGTTAAGTTGTCGAATTATTTTTACCGAAACGCTAATTGTTACTAACCTGTAAGCAAATGAGGACGTAATGTTGCAAAATAGCGAGAAATAGGATATGCGATATGATTGGTAGCTTCGTTCAGTTCATACACAAAGCTAGGTATGCATCGACTAGAAATTTTGGTTAACCCCTTTCAGCTCGAGTGTACGAGGGGGGGGGTTATTTGTGATATATCTCCTGTCCAAATACCTTAGCTTGGGCCATACTGAGGTTGACTAAAGATTTCTCAGGGGGTCTGTTGTATATGATCTGAAAGAGTGAACTCACAGATGGCTGGGTGGTGTAAGTAGTATGATGAACCTACCTGCTAAAAATATCTTTTTATCGAGCACTGTCGATCTGTATACATTTGTCACTCCGAATTACAGATTATCTTTCTAGCTGGAAACCTTATTTGTTGCCACGTGACCGTTTGAATCGCTCATCAAATACATACGACGTGTATACAAGTGCTAGTGATCCAGCAGAATTCATACCCAAATTGTTGTCTTCTGGAGGAAATCGATCATCATGTTCATTTTTAAAAAGCACGCGTAATCACGTGAATTTACCGGATGGCAACGTAGTGGAATTTTGTCTTTTGACATTAAGTCTGATTGATAGCCAGCATAAAACGTAAGATATTTTTTAACCGTTGTGGTAGGAACCATGATTGCGATTTCTTGTGCCTGTCGATGACATTGTTTTCATTGCAGGATAACAGACCTTTACACAAACAAGCTTACGAGGTCTTTCTATCATGCCTACGTGAATTTGGCGTACCCAATAGTCTGACCAGATTTCATCGCTAAAAGTTAATCATACGCTCCCTTTCCCACAGCTACACGAAAGTGATAAAGTAAGAATCTGGTCGTTAATCATGTTACTTACAACTCTAAAATATAGCCTACGTGTTAGTCAAACTCCCAGTGTTAAAACTGAAAAGTTCGTTCCACGAAACAACACCTCATCCATCGATAGCCACTATGGTGACGTACTACAAGTGCACAGTTCATGATGCTTCACTGCTCGAATCAGTGTGATTACGTCACTGCTGAATAGAATTACCAGGTCAGGTATTCGGTTTTGCTTCGGAAAACACTTAGTGTGTGCATAAGTGCGGTGCACCGTTGTCGTGCAGTCCACTGGTGGGTACTGTGGTCAAACTGTGCACGCTTCCTTTTCGCTCCGAGCTGATACCCATTTTGGATAAGCCGATGAACGCTGCGTATTCGAATCCTTCGGAATATGTTGTTCTGGCCTATTCTCAGCTTCTCTCTAAACAAAATCAGCCGCCACGGACAGTTTAGGAGAGTGTACTGAGGTTTTTATCCTACGCTGTTCTTGTGAAGTCCAGATAGAGAATCAATGGTTGATTTATATTCACGACGAATCGTAATCTGATTAAGAAATCATCCTGGTCGAATGGCCTATTCATATTATAAAATCCATATGCATTGCTTATGAAATCAGTAATTTAAATAACCAATGCATAAGTCAAGTGAACCGAATAACTTTGTTTGAAACTAGGCACCAGTGCAGAGTAACGCTAGTGTTGGATTAAAGCTAAGTTGTGTTTCCTCATTTTTTTACAGTATGGTACATATTATTTAAGTCTGAAACTGTTGACCGGTTGAAAGAAACGCAGTTAGAATGGATATCCTATTTTGTGACCCTATTCATGCATGGCCTGTTCCACAGTACTCTGCAATTGGGGCGTTGATAACGAGTTGACCATCAGGATTCTTGGAGTCACTGACCCATTAGTTTAATTAAGACCTGCCCTATAATCCGATTTTGTCAATAGGTTTTGTTCAGAATTGTCGTAAAAGATGTACTTACACCTTTGGCACTTTTTTCTCTCACTACGTCCTCATGATTGGAGGAAGTACAAAGTAAGATTTGTCTTTCAACCAATTTGTTAATTTCAATCAATACTTGCTGACAAGAGGTAGTCGAGAACTCGGTCGAGTTGACTTCAACGTCATTCGGGTGACCATAGCTTGATTGTTCCCATGTACTTTATAGCCAGCAGCTCTTGAAAACAGACAACTGAACCTGAGTCTCACTGTTATCAAAGCCTGTCAGTAATGCACGGTTTACTCATATACTGGAGTAATGAAAGTATTCGTATCTGCCAGTTCACTGTGAGTGTTTGGAGATCAGGTAGGCAAATGAGCGGTTGTGACTGTTTAGTTGGGAGCTTTACAAAATACCATAGCTTTTCAAAAAGAATGAGAACAATGTAGACACGCTTGAACGTAAGTACATACTTTAACCAGCTAACCCGTTTAGTTTCAGCAAGACATGGTCAACACGACTAACCAAAATTGAGCTGTATGATCTAACGGTGTGAGTCTGAGAGCTCGATATCAAATTGCTGTTCCTTCTCCATACTGGTTATCAGGGACAGTTTCGTCAGTTATACAGATTCAACTGAAGATAGTCGGTAGATTCCGACCTCACTGATTGCCATGCAACAGCGACTACTAAGTGCACGCTAACAACAGCACGCACACAATTAGCAACGTGCAGTTCGGCGTTCAGAGGGCGTTCCCAGTGGATTGTGCAATTTTCATTCGGAGGCGCATCTTGGTTGATCCGGAGAGGAAAAATATAGCTTCTCCCATTTCAAGACCAAACAATCAGTTCAAGTGGACTGGTCAACTTTAACCTGGCTAAGGGGTACATTTCTGGAGTTACTCAATAAAATCGAGTCAATAATCCAACTGATGTACCCCAAAACATGAAATCACCGCTATCAATACCATCACAGATTCAGCAACTATAAAAAGTGTTTTAGAAATAAAGTACTCGCGCTGATCACGTGAAAATGGCATTACACGACTATAAAGTGGTGATAGAATAGTTAGAAGAAAGAACAGTTATCAGAGTTGAAACGTGGGTGGCATTCAGTTAGAAGAAGTCCGGTGCGTGTGCCTGTTACATTAGACTGTAATGAAATTATTGTATATGCATCGAACAGGCATTTTATTGACCACTGACTCCATTTGAACATACAAGTATGCAACGCTGGACTAACTTTCTCCAGCTAAGTCAAATTTCTAGAAATTTCATTTTGTAAGCTGTCAATCATTCGCATTGTCTGGTAACCCCGGTAGTAGAGACAACAGTGTCTAGAATGACAGAAATCTTTTAACTGAGCCATTCAACAGTTACATTGCATTTCTAGGGTGATGTTATTTAGACTATCGATAAATATGGTAAGGAATGTCCCAAATACAGTCACTCCAAGTGAAATCGCGGAAACCTTAACGTACATTCTGTAACCCACAGTTTGCGTCATTTTCCGGTTACAAACAGTGACATACCTCAGTGCAAAATTGCTGATCCTGTCACGTTTGAATAATTATTGTCGAGACGTTCCCGAAGATTATCACTCTTGAGAGATTTCCGAGCTTCCTTAGTCCTTCCTTAAAGTTATCTAGATATCAATCAATTGAACCGCCCTGGATAAGTAAATGCATCACACCTGAAACCATTGTAAATTTGTATTTGTGAATCCACACCAACCTTAAAATGCAAAGGTTTTATTCTGTGACGTACCTCTGGTTACAGTTATCCCACTGCGCTGTTAGATGGGGTTTCTACTCGTACACAGCAGGAAATTTGCCCGTTTAGTGTACATTTCCCGATTCTACCGGTGAACCTCTTCGTATAACAGATGGCTTCACGGAAGCTAATCTGGTTAGTGAAGTTTATAATCGCAGGTCGTTCCTATGAACTCAATCATTTCCGTACACTCACCCGATTCGGTTAGGACTTGTGCCTGTTGGATAAGACTTTGGTCTGCATCCAAGAGTTTGACTCCAGTGCAGCATCCCGAGTCAACTCGTATACGTTTGAACTTTTTATACCTTGAGGAACATGGCTGATGTTGAGGCTGTAAAACACCGCTGCAAAACGTGTTATGAGATTATTGTTTTCTGCAGAGATGATAGAGGAAACGAGATAAAAAAATTCGAAGAACCATACCAAATATGCAAACAACTTGATTATCAGAACCACAACTGTGTAGTGAAGATAACTCCTAACCTATCACGGTTGATGTTAGCCAGCTCCTGTATATTTCTGGTGCAATGCGGTTGTTGTGTGCGTGATAAACATTGTTTGAGTTCCTATGTCGGTCATTATGCTGACCTCCTTACTCGCAAATCATTTTATTATGGACCCTTTGAAACTTAAACAACTATCCAGCAAACCTATTCTGGATAAACCATCAAACACAGATTTAGATGTACGTTAACCTTCTCACCTTTCTGTAATCTGTAAATTTTCATAGGATTCCAACGAATCACAAAAGTCACTAGTAGATATTCGGAGATTAAGGTTTTTCCAAACTGCACACTACCCACACTTGACCGCAATATTCGCACTCAAATAAGCGTTTCGTTTAAACCACTACGAAAGGATGCACTAAACTCGAGTTCCGTTCTTGTTAGAGCTCATCCGTATTGCATATCTGTGTCCGGATAGGAGTTTGCACTCTGACCCTCGTGTTTGTGAGACCAGCGTGTTATCTACAACACTAGTTACCTCACAACAGTCAGGACAGAATGATGAAATCTGAACACTCAATCACAATCTTGTATCGATAGTTTTCATTTCGAAGGAAGAGTGAAGAGAATCGCTGTGTTCAATCCAATCGACAACTTTGTGGTGAGGACTACTCAGTTTGAATCGGTGGTGGAAGTTCGGGGATTTAGGTTATCTCAAATTGAAGGAATTGAAGGAACCCAAGTTTATTAGTGCTGAATATCCAAGTAAACGTTACAGCGATAAAACTACTCTACAGAAAACCTCAATCGCATCAGCTATTTTCAAGTGATTATTTGCGTTAATATGAAATTTTCATTTTTAAGTTGAAATACAAAATGTCTTTACTGGCGCACTTAGCCTTTGAAGTTGGATGTATCCCTTGAGAGAAACCCAATGTCCGGTTTGCTATGTTGCGGGTTTCTTCCTTTTATGGGTGGGGGGAAGGTTTTAGTGTGCAATTGCAAAAAGTTCCATTCCCTCAGCTTGTTTAAAAACTAATGTTAGTGGTGCAATGCTGCAAGATTTCTCCCCCCCCCCGCCTATTGAGATCATTTGCGGTATAATATTACATTGCAGCGGAACAAATTTATATGGAAGACAGGAGTTGGAACAAAAATATGAAGGACGGACATTGTAAAATGAACGAACGAAATAGGACACGAAAACCCAATTTCACGTAGAGCACACGGAGTTCACAATGAGGTTGAGAAAGCCAATTCAGTTCGCCGTTTATCGGAAACCTAACAGTGGATCACTGAAACAACACTAAACGACATCAGATTTGAACTAACAGGTTTTGTACTGAGCCAGTAAAATCATAGTTAGTAGTATTTAATGTGCTATTGTTGTCAACCGACGACAGACTGTGATTTCTCCGTTTCTCATCCACCCAAAAATTCCGTGTACCATGAATAACAACTCCTTACTGTAATCAAACTGAATTCTTTTCCTGCAGCTGGATGTTCGAATTCCAGTACGATTTCTACGGTTATCTGAAGTATCTAACATCGAGTATTACAAAGATATTAACCAAAGTGAACGGATTGTAAAGTACAGACTTTTTGTATACACAATCAAGAGCACCTCTTTTATAATAGCTGTTTCCTGGTTACGTCACACCTCGAAACGCTTTGTCCAACTTGATTGGTTTCTGCACTAATGCCTCATCTGAGGTTGAAAACAAACTGATTTGCGGGCCTTGCCTATCAGGTTTAACCAAAAGAAAAATGGAATAGTATTACCAATATGTAGTGTGGCAGATTTGTGAATTTCAGATGAGACCCACCTGTGAAAAGTCAGGGCTTCGGCTGTATTCGAACCAGCGACAGACAGCATGCTTCAACGCGGCAAGCGCTCTACCAGCTGACCAACGAAGCCACACCAGGAGCTCGGAAATTTCACATTTGGACTCTGTTACCTACCCGTCCCACTGTCTTATATGGAATCCACCAAATGATTCAGGGGATCGACTGCTCCGGCAGGATTTCTCAAACAGTTCACGCTGGAATCCACCAACGCTGGTTCGAATCCAGCCGAAGCCCTGACTTTTCACAGTTGGGTCTCATCTAAAAAAATGGAATATTTAGAAGCTCATTGAAATGGAAAAATATCAACACCAAACTGTTTGGAAAAGGCAAGTCTTTCCAAGAATTCAGCGTATTTGCCAGGGGAAATGGATTTCTTTATTTTAGGGATTTGAATGCCCACCAATAATATCGAAAGTTTGGTGTTCGCGCTTACTTCTGATTGGTCCGTTGAGCGGCCCAGGCCTAAGGCCGCCGAAAACCCATAAATGCAGCCGCTGTGCACCACTGTTTCCCTTCGGGCTGAGCAGAAAGTAAAGCTCGTTTGAAGGCCGTCCTTTTCATTTTTGTTGTGGGTTCTAAGTTGCGAGGGTTGAGTCCGGGTACTTTCCTCCTGATTCTCGTGTGGTTCTGCGATATCGCTGAGTTTCGTTGGTGATCGAGGTACTGCTCGCAGTCTGTGTTCATTCTTGCCTACCTCTCTCAGGGGGTCGTAACACAAACGCTGGACACAGAACATGCATTATGGCATACTAACATTTTAGAATAAGATTGCTGGCATTATCCACTTAGCAATAGCGTGTTACAGTAACCAAGAGCAAATGATGCCTGCATTTACCCATCATCACAAGTGGCTTGCGCTGCACCAATTGTGTCTTCGCTTACTACGAACCCTGTGTAAACCTGAAGGAGTAGAACAAGGGTGAATATGAACGGGGAATTTTTGTCCAGCCATCCATTACTGGCCAGTCAATTGATAAGCTAGCTGGAAATTGGGATCCCTATCTCTCAAGAAAGAAACAGATTCCAATGGTAAGATCTAAACTGGGAGAGAATTTTGGAAACGTAATGCACACTTATTCAAGGTACGAGTACATGCTATGTCACTCTAAAGAAGATGGGAGGTAAAATATAATTCAGGGCTGGACCGGAATAAAACAGACATACCAGTCATCATGCAGTATACAGGGAAAGCTGAAGAAAATGAAAGATAGGAGACCACAGACATCCAGAATTGTGAGCCAGTGTGTTTCCAAGCGACGATGGTCATTAATTAGCGTAAGCAAAACCAAATAAATGTAAAGGATACGACCTACTTGAGCCTGACTTATTTCTTATCTGTTGGCTGACGTATTACTATGAGTAGGTTGACTACCTGCTAATCCGAGGCGGCCAGAGCGCACTTCGCGACCTACGGTATCAATGGTTCCGTTGCACACCACGCGCTTCCGTTCACCGCAGCACGGTAGCTACTCACTCAGCTTGTGGGTGCTCGTCCGGATCCCATTTCTCCAGAACGTCCGGTTCAAGGTTAAGTCTTCCAAACATCTCAAGTTAATGTCACAAAGCGAAAGACTTATCAGGATAACGTCTTAACATCTCCGCCGTTTAACTGCAGGATTTCGCCTACTTCATTTCAGCTATCCGTCTAGCAAGTGCTTTGGAATATGATCATCGCCTATCCGACGGACGTAACAGCCATCAAAGCTGATTGAGCGCCAGCATGGACTTAATTCCATCCATGTCCGCTCGTCGCAGTACCTCAGTGTTCGGAGTCACCTCCGACCACAGAATGTCTGAGGTGCGTCTTAGACATGGCAGATGGTGACGGCTGAGATAGCACATATTCTGCTGATACAACATCCAAGTTTCACTGCCGTAAAACAGTATAGACAGCACCTTTAAGCGGTAGACACAAAGCATAGTGTCCATCTTCAGGCTATCGTTCCTCAAAATGTCTTTCGAGACGTTCGAAAGCAGTACTAGCCTGAGCTTATAGCTCGTGGTCTGCCGACAGACACGAGGACAGGTTGCTATCCGAGTAGCTAAATTCGGTGCAGCTGTTAACAACTTCTCTGCTGATGTGAATTTCAGGTGTAGGTGCAGGAACAGCACCTTCGCCCAGAGAAAGCTGAAAGAAAGACGTCTTACCTGTGTTTACATCCAACCGAAAGTTGGATGCCCCGATCGCGAAATATGTAACCAGCTGGTTAATTTCGTTCTCGGTGTGTGCGAACCGCGCGTTGTCACCTGATAACAGAGGCTTCCGCATCGTTGAGGTATGTGACCGAGTTGGAGCGCCCAAAAGTGGAATATTCAGTGGACGTTCATCTGTTTAGCGGTCAACATCAATGCCGTCTTCCACGGAGTCATGAAAAGCAAACGTTATCATGACAGTTCAATACAAAACAAATAGGACTGAGGCTTGAATGTGACTCCGGTTCACGCCAGTGAAAATGTCAATCATCGCACGTCGATTGTGCTACGATTCATTCAATATCCATACCGCTCCTCAAGGATGCTGGCTGCCGAAACTTTCGTATTCGGTCGGTTTAGAAGGATTCTTGCCTGCACAACTCAGCAGACTGATGCCGTGATAGTTGTTGGCGTATTGCTTGCTACCTTTACTATTAAACAACTACACGATAGGGGCATCTTTGAAATCCTGTTGCATTCCTTTCTCTTCCCAAATGCAATGAGTCAGATAAAGTAAAGCGCGTTCCAATGCTGGTTTGTCATTCTCCAGTACTTCTTTCGACAATTCGTTCACGTCTGCAGCCTTTTCATCAGGCGTTTGTTCAATCCCTGTCTAGAGTAGGGTAGACAAGTAATAATGGGATTACAAGGTGGACTGACCTTCACGAAGGCGTCAGTCGAGAAAGAGTACAGAAATTCTCAGATCTTACCTTAACTTTGTTCAGAAGATGACGACATGGGTAAGACGTAATAACAGGGAGCTTCAATTTACAAAACAGACTGTTTTTTGAGCAATATATACTACTAAGTAGATACTCCCTACTTTCAAGTTAAAGGTCACTCACATTTGATCGCAACCTTCGCATTAAGATAGACCTTCCGGCCAGCTTCTTTCGAAAAGAAGCACTAGACTTGAGTTTCGCTCTCATTAGAGCTCGTCAGTAGTGCTTCCTTGTCGACTGTTAGGATTTAAGTTAGTGGATGATAAATTAACCGGGAATTCTGCCACCCAGTAGGATTGACGGATCCGATATGACAGACCGAGAATAACTCAACGAGTTAGTAGGAGATATAGTGTCGATACACGAAAACGACAGGCAAGCGATAAAACGAAACGACAATACAGCGAAAGGAAAATCGAGCACGTGGCGTGAGTTGTATGGTTGAGTCTGGAAGGTGTTTGTTTGCATCTCAACTCGTTCATACAAACTTTTAATTGTGTGTAGAGGTTTGTACAAGAAGGAATGCAGATGACTATCAGCACTCAAGCAGTACCTACTAACATACGAGTTCGTGACATCCTCTCTCTCTCTGCAAATCAGTCTAGCGCCGTTAGCCAACCTTGGCGGCATACCTTTGCATGTTCACGATTCCCTCAACAAACGATTTTAGTTACTATCTTTGACTGAAACATATTCGAGCTACTCATGTTAAACTTGTACATATTTTTCCTGAATAAGGATGGTTATAAATTCACATATTGTACAACGTCGTGTAGTTAGCTGATGAGCAAGGAAAACTCAGAACATTGAAAGTCAAGTTGACACTAAGCGAACCCGGTTGCAAAAAACAAACCTTTTCCGAAACTTGACAGGAGTGTTCATTTCAGCAGGCACCATTAGATGAAAGTCATGTTGTTGTGATTAGTTCTGATGTCCTTAATTTAAGTGACACTGATGGGAGCAAATCGGCTGTTTGAGTCCGATCTACTATCAAACAACTCGTTTAAAGTGCCAATCCCTTACAAACTAATTCGAAATAGCATCTGAACTCTGACAGTAATCTACTTCAGTTCAGTCTGAAACACCTTGTGGGTGAGCTTTAACTGGCTACACATTCTACAGCGAAAAACCGCAGAACTTCATTCCCACTGCATACGAGTTGTTTCCGTACAGAATGCCACGCAGGTTCTTCCGGAGTAGTCTAGTATACTTGCACCGTCTCTTGTCTAATTCCGCACCTCTCGCTCATGTACAGAAGGGGTTAATTTTCCATCGTAATTTAGTAACGAGCACGAGGTTAACGTACGACTTCAACGAAAGACCCACCTGTTACCTGCAAGGTATCTGATTTTCCTCAACTTTTGGACACATGAATTGATTATTAAAAACAGATCAGTATCATTATTCTTGATCTTCCAAAGACAAGAGTATACTATCGTAGATGAATTACCGTCTGTGATACGTAAGGTATTTCACAAATAGTTCTACATTTACGTTTTCCGTGAAGCTGAACGTTTTAATCTGTCATTTACATTCACACACAAAAATTACAATTTGCGCTTTGATTTTGGACTATTTCTTGTTGTGACCAAAAGACATTTGAGTGAGTTTGCAAATTTGGTAGTCGTTCTGTAAGTTGTTTGCAGAAAAGTTAAGCAGATTTTTGTATTCGACATGGTTTGTTCAACTGTTGTCACAAATGTTATCTTGCTTAAGATTTTCCATGAGCAACCTCTCGATCCCTGTCACCTATTTTACACTGAGTTTAACATGTAAAAACGTTTTTCACAGGTTCTTCGGGCATTGAAAACACCAATTTCTTGGCAGTCTATAAACCGATAGTCAGCTATCCGTTATTCGATCCGCCATAATTTAGGTAATTTGTCCGATTCCACTTCAGTTGAAAATGGTCTCTCGCATCGCTGCCTTTCGCCTTATCGTCAGTTTATTTTTCTAGGCGAAAATATTTGTCACAAGTAGACGGAACACAATATGGCCAAGAACCCGAATTTGTCTGGTTTGAAAATACCGTTTTCCTTGTGTCCAGTTGGCAAATGAACGGTAGGATTGGCAACCTTCTAACCAGTCTTTGTTTGGAGGATTAAGTGATAGAAAATTTACAGACCAATTCAGTCACGATAGGAAGTTAACAGAATACGATTGACTGAAGTTATGTAACAAAGGTGGACAAAACCATGCATTAACTGCTTGCCATCAGTTCGAGCGATTTCTTTGTGTAACACATAATCATCACCACATATCAGTGTGTAACTAACTAATCCGTTGATAAATCACTCACTAGGTTAGTTAGATAAACGACCAGCTTAATCTCCCGAAAGTCTGCACATTCGTTTAGTTGCCATATACAATGCACAGGTGGAGAGAATAAACTTACTTGTTATTTGTACTTATGTACGTTATTCGAAACAATAATTTCCCATCGTTCACGTTACCAGTAAAGTAAAATGTCTTATAGCTTCCCGCAGCAAAATTGTACGACTATCGTCATTTTTACAAATAATTCTGATCGAAGTTGGTCAACCCACGGCATAGCTGTATATGTGTGACACACAATATGTTACCGCAAACCGCTAGATCCATTAAAAAACATATCGTTTTTACGAGCACACCAGTAGTACTTCCAAGTATTTGGCTACCAAGATTAACCTTATGCTTGTCACATTTTCCTTATAGGATACTCACAGGATGAAAAACCTTACTAACTCCAAACTACACGGCATTCGTGAGTGAGTGTCAGAGGTTACTTTTCTGATTCTATAGCAATGAAATCAGATGGCCTAGTTCACATTTATTTAAACGATTCTTAGCGAAACTCCCAGCTCAAGTATGTTTTTTGTATCACCGAAATACTTTTACTTTAGTGGACACCAGTTAACAGATTTCGTGTCCTTCACGATAAAACGATGGTGGTTGTTATTCTTTCTCCCCCATAACTCGTCAATGAAGATGTGTCGTTCGACAAACCGAAGCCTCATCATGTTGACCATCGTTTTTCCAATACCAAACCAGGTTTGTTCTAAACTCTGAATCTAGCTTCTTTCATATTCAAGTCATGTTGCACTGCTTGCCGTGGCTCAGATCTAACCGGCATCTTCTGATTACTGACGAACAGCAGAGGATTTTGGCCAATAAAAATTGAACATCCTTCGTGAATGTTCGTAGCATCTGCTTTCCCATAAACCGAACTCAGGTTTCCGTTTTGTGTTCGAACTTGTCTGTAGTGCATAACTTTATCACAGCTAGAATTTCGGTCAGGATTTGATGAGGCAACTTTGTTAACGACTGTGCCACTGATGTCACATTGGTTGTGATAAAACTACCCAGTTAAAGCGCTCAACCGTTGAACAGCGCTGAGGTTATACTATCACCGTAATAACAGACGGTGTAACAACTGTGCTTCCTTCAATTAATTAGCAATGTCCAGTTGAAATCATTTTGACCTTTTACCCCCCTTCTACGTAACAGGTGTGAAGTGTGGCCTCACTTTAATTTCCCATGTGACACCTGTCCGTAGAGTGCAAAAGTTTTCTTGAACGTTGACGTGACTCATTTGATATTCAGGTTAGGAATCAAGTTAGAATTATCTCTCATTTCGTCTCGCATTTTTATGGTTCTCTTTTGATTTAAAGTAAATGAATGGCTTTCATTGGGTTTAGTGTCCCGCAATAGCCTAAGTTAGTTGAATAGTGATTGAAATGTCTTACGACTACCTCCTGACTGATGTTGGATTGCTGACCAGTTGTTTCTCCTTCAACCACATACAAAGTGCGAGCTGGCTAAATGTAAAGGATTGGCGAGTCACGGTTAATAACCCAGTTATCCAGCTCATCACAACGAACTGTTGGATGCGGGTGCTCAACGACTACTGAGGTCAGGTTGTCGCTGCTTCTGCTTTGTTCACTCGACTGCAACCTCGACGCACTCAATCAGCATGTTCGTGTACCGTCACAATTTCTCGCTCTTTCTTCCTATGCACTTGTCGCCTGAACTACACACAAAGCTTTAGGTAACATAAGTGCTAACATGACATTTTTTGCAACACTTGTAAAACCCAGCTGTCCGGTTGAAAAGAGCCTACCTGACTTGGCAGATTGATGAATGCAGCCTAATGCACAACAGTAGTGGGCGAAATTCTCTGGTTTATTAACCTTCAATCCTCGTGAAACAAATAATCAACCTCTCATCAGTTGTGTATCACACAAAATTCACTTTTATTAGCCGGCATACCGCTGGCTTCCCCTAATACCAGACAGATTGTCTCACTGGATCTACGCATAATTATTGCGTAGGTGTAAGCTCCGATACGGAGTGTACTGGAAGAAATGCGGTTGATCCACCTTAGAGCTAGTGTCGTGCTCGGCATTTTAAGATCACGTGAGCGGTAAAACAGCGGAAAAGGTATATCAGAACGTAGATCAGATACCTGCCGTGTACTGATTAGATCAAATATCAGAATTTACAAGCGCTTATTCACGCGATCTGTTCAACTAATGTCTTCAAAAACTAATTGCATCAGTTCTCAAGTTCTTATTCCAAACATTTCGACAATCGACGTCCAAACAGGGTAATGTGATTTCAATTTTCGTAAAATGGTTTTAAAAGTGTGATTGGTAAATTCGTTTCAGTGAGTAGAACAAATAGTACGATGCGTTGCAATCGCTAAGCTTGGTGCAACCATGTAGACTTGCCCAAATGTGAAAAGATGTTACTCGGAAACTCTCTTGCTACATCATGTTTGGACATTTGAAGAGCTCTACATCAACCTCCGCTCAACCGCTTATTATGGCCCGATAAGACTTCACATTGCCTAGTATAATATTAGCTAGGTGGTCTGTTTTGAGTGACCTAAATTATATGAGCCCATCACATTCAGTCCCCGTGAACACCAATTAACTTTTGTAGGTAGACGTTTGTCGGTAGTGTTGTGAAGATGAATTTCGTCGTAAGTCAAACAGAGTCCACCAAACAACTGGATGGTTCGACTGGGAGGATGTATGATTCGATTAACGACTGTGGCCAGCCTGTTCAAAAATTTAAATGCAATCCACTGCTCTATGGTATATTAGTCGTTATGCTACAGGGTCCCTGTAAACGGCACTTCAAAGCTTAATGAAAAATTGTTATTCAAGTTAGGCACGCAGCTTCAACTCGATAAAAACGAACAACAACGTAACTTTTACAAAATATGCTAACTGCTACCCGTTTGACAGTCATATTCAATGGACGTAAACGAAGATAACAAACACCTTCTTGATTTCTCGCGATTTCAGTAGATTTACACATTCATGATTAGCTAATAGTGCACCAAACCGACGTCAGCAGTGCAGTCATCTAGGTCTGTTGATCAGTCTAGCCTGCGTAGCCAATGAGTTTCACCTCGCGAGGGTCGATTTGGCTTGTTAACTGCAGGGTTAACGGATCTTCATCTGGTTGTGTTACTGTCACTCATTGCTGTGAAAGTTATCAACTAGAACAGCGTTGCGTAAAAGCTAACAGAAGAGTATTCCCACATAGTTTGATTTTACACGCAAGAAATAAGATTGACTTTTACAGGAAGCTTGTGATCCATGTCTTCGTCGTTGCTGGAAATACATCTGGTGAGTGGCACTGAATTTTGGATTTTTATGTACATTGAACATCACTTAAAAGTGAACACAGCTGTTGCATTCTCATAGACTCTCCAGCCAACCTCTGTCGAACAAAGACGCTAGACCAGAGTGTCATTCTGGAAACAGCTCGTCAGTAGTGCATATCCTTTCCACGGCCGAGACTAGAACTCCGTTCACGCTTTCATAAGGTGGCGGTGTTTAGTTCGTTCGAAAATGTCCCTTGAAGTTATGAGAACGACAGAGTAGCGAACAAGACTTGTTTCCTGTGTTTGATCATCAGGCTAATTACAGCACAATGAATATGAAGACGGTGACTAGGGTGAGTCAGAAAAACTGTCAATACAGGTCACGGACGGCGTGTTTGTTATCAGTTAGGCAGTCACTGTTCCAAATCGTGGGCTTGATTGATTGTGGGCCAGGGGAGGTTGTGTCCGCACGAACTTCTTCTGAGCGCAGAGGTCGAGTTTGTTCAGTTGGATACCAACGACCTCGACAACGGTCAGCATTCGGAATCTCACCACTTTTGATTGATTCTTTGGTACTCGGTAGGCAATCTGAAATGTACCTTTATTACTGAAAAATGAACATGGAAGTTTGTCTTTGAGTTGTGACGATGACGGGTGCTGAACTGAAATTCACGCACACTCGAGCGGCAAGGTAGGTTGTTTCGACTGACTTTGTTAGCTTTCTGGAGAAAATTTTGGCCATGGGATCTCCCTTGAAAGGAAGACTAATAAACGCGAGTTTCTTATTCACAGAGGGCGCCTAACGTTTCAACTCTACCGCCTGCATTGCCTTCTGAATGAAACGCATTGGGTAGCCATTCTGCATGAACATTTCTTGTAGAAAGTCTAGCTCAGCTTGCAAAGTGTCAGAGGTGCAGATCTTTAACGCTCTACCCGTCAGGCATCGTATGATGTTTCACTTTTGCCTCAGTGGAAAGATGTTCTACAACCGGTTGTTGTGTGTACTCATTTGTTATCTCGTGTCGAGCATCATATATTGGTCATTCTACTAGGCGATTGTCGAACAGAGTGCGTGAAAGTCATCCTGCATGGTTGAACAGTAGTGTGATTAAAACAGTTTCAAGATCGATTGTTGCTCAGTTTAACGACCGCATTCAATTTTCAGTAATAAAGATACATTTCAGATTGCCTACCGAGTACCAAAGAATCAATCAAAAGTGGTGAGATTCCGAATGCTGACCGTTGTCGAGGTCGTTGGTATCCAACTGAACAAACTCGACCTCTGCGCTCAGAAGAAGTTCGTGCGGACACTTAACCTCCCCTGGTCCACAGTCAATCAAGCTCACGATTTGGAACAGTGACTGCCCAACTGATAACAAACACGCCGTCCGTGACCTGTATTGACAGTTTTTCTGACTCACCCTAGTCACCGTCTTCATATTCATTGTGCTGTAATTAGCCTGATGATCAAACACAGGAAACAAGTCTTGTTCGCTACTCTGTCGTCCTCGTAACGATGTTTATCACTACTGCAGTGGCTTCACATTTAACAAGACTGAATCATCACATGTAAACTGTCAGCTTACGAGCATAACAGTAATCGAATTATCGTTAAACAGGCTAATTATTTCTGTGATTTCAACTGGGAGAGAAATCCCAATCCAGGGGTCATCGATCGGAGATTACTTATTGTCTCCTCTCGAGGCGATCGGACGATCTGAGCGTTACTCACCTTAATCCGAAATACCGATCGCCACACTTAGTGCCAAAGCTTCCCGCCCCAAAGTTTTTGATTGTAGACAACTAATATTATGCGACTAAACCGTTAGCATCATGCAGTTGATTTGAACGTGAACTTTATGAAAGAAAAAACTGCCACATCTGCAAAACACATGCATACTCATCCGAAAATTGCAGGTGTGCTGTACTATCTACCTTTAGTAATTTTTGAATGACTTTTGGAATAACGCTATGCTTCTGAATGAATGCGACCAACTAACTATAGCTTTCCTCTAACCAGTTTGCAAAACTTGACAATAATCTCGTGCACTATTGTGTTTCCCCCGGATGGATTATTACTAGTCGATCGAATATGGATAATACGTTAAGTCTTGATGCTATTTGTATCAGCAGAAGTCAGGACACCGGCTACAAAAATTTGAAAAGATATAAGGCCGTTAAATTTGACCAACGAATATTCATCCAACTATGGTAGTCCACCGTCGATGTCAGAGTGAAATCATGTCTCATGGAGGAAAATAGCACTTCTAAGCGTTACACCACTGTGTCCAGATGTATTCCACAAACCGCGTTTACTGAGCACCATATTGGAGCCGCTGACATATCCTTGCTTGATTCACGCCGTTAGATCTAGTCATACCCTGCTTTCTTTCTAAATGATTGAAAACGACTCTCTTCTGGGTACGGTTGAGGACCACCAACTAACCACCGGAGAGCAACGTGGCGTTCGTACGGGATACTCATGTGTTAGGAATCTGCTGATTGCCCGTGGTGTCTGAACGAAAACTGTAGACACATGGTCGGCCATCGACGTGGTTTATCTTGACCTCTTCAAAGTATCTGATAGTATTGATCATTCCATCTTGCAGCGAAAACTGAATAGTCACGGCCTCGTTGAACGCTTGCGCATGCAGCTAAAAGATTGACTGACTGGGCATAGGTTCACCGTCATGGTGAACGGACAGCTGTCGACGTGGTTCTCTGCTAACAGCGGAGTTTCGTAACGACCAATCTTAAGAGCCTTGTTATTCATTCTTGTCGTTTTTAAACCATCCAGTATAGTCAAATCACCAATGTTGTTCTACGCCGACGACCTAAGGCCCTGGTGAATTCGACGGTATTCGAAAGACATGGTGATCTTGTAGAACGGTTTGAACTGTCTAAATCAGTGATACATAGAAAACAACTTGTCCTTCAATATCAACAATTGCAAAGTCAGTCATGAACATTCACCATCAAAATGGTGCTGTCTGTTATCTTGGCGACACAGGGTTGCTGGTGTCAGTATGCAAAAGAGATCTAAGGACAATATTGGCAGACAACCTGGGTCTGTTTTTAAACTGTGTCGCCGTGGCTGAAAAATCCCATATATCTCTGCTTTCTAGCAAGACATACAATATCGCATTTTAAAACTTGTAGGTGCCAAGGCTGCGCAACTGCATGGTTTGACTAAAACCTACAAATTGCCTGCCTCTATACGACCTATTTTTAGCAATAAACGCTTCCACCTATCATGAGCTAGCAGAATGGCTGGTTGACATTTTGCAGTCTCTTCGACAAAAGTTGTGTGAATTCTTTGAAAGTCTTTTTTAATTTATATCAGGCATTGAAACCCGGAACACCGCGACAGACACGATGTGTTATATGGATGTCAGTTCTTTATTTACAAAAGTACCTCTAGGCGAAACGATAAATTTCACGTGATTTCCTTTTATCCAAACCTATTTTCTCTTCCAATCCCTGCTGTCCATTTGAGAGGCTTACTTTTACTCTGCGTTAAAAATGTGAGATTTCATTTTATGGGCAAGGGTTTCCAACAGATAGATGGCCTAGACATGAGGAGCCCACTCGATCCTCTTTTAGCAGGTGTTTTCGTGGTTGAAATTGAGCAAGCACTAGTTCCAGTGGTGGACGAACTGAAACTGTACAAACAATGTGTCGACGACATGTTCTTGATCAGACAAGACGTGGAACAAATAGAAAGAACAATCAAAGCTCTTAACCCAGTCTACTCGAGTCTATCCGTAATGGTACAGTATAAAAGTGAGGACCGTTTCCCTTTTTGGGATATCCTGGTTAGATGTTGTTCAGATGAATCTATTGAATGTTCAAGGTACCGTAAGCCTACGTGGGCGGGGCAGTAAATTAGCTTCCTGGGTTTTGTTGCTGTTACCTGCAAAGGGTCACCAATACGTTCAGTGGTTTACACTGCCTCAAGAATATGCTCCCAGGTTAGATTGTAAACCAAGCAAGCGGTGCTGCATGAAGCGCTTTGTGCTACAAGTTTTCCGGAGATAGAGTAAATAAATGTCTGCGAAGAATGCAACTGTGAAAGTACCTTAAAAAGTTGACTACGATAGAATCCTCCTCAAAGGTGATGTACATCTAGGGAAACACGAGCTGTCTTACGTTTAAACGTGTGTACAATGCAGAAAAGTTTGTCCTGCCCTCACAAACAACTAGATTACCTTTAGTCCGCGTCAGAAAGAAAAGCCCCATGTTTTCTACCAGACGTTGTATTTAGCAATTTTCCTGCAGTTGCGGAAACATGCGTTGGTAGAATGGAAAGAGCGCTTAAAACCACTGCCAACGAGCACATTACAGTTTGGCTGAGAGTTGCACTGACTCACCGACCAATGACTGACACTCAGCGAAGACGGAACGTCGCTTCATCCGTCACAAGTCAGTTAACAATAACAGGTCACAGCGATAATATCACATCTTCGTTTGAGATCTCGACGAGCGACTACAGGTCATAGATTCTGAAGGATGTCGAAACACTGTTGATCAGCCGTCGGCAGCTGGTTCTATGCGCACAACAACAACTGACCGTCAACCTTTGTTTACCTTGGGTTTGGCCGTGAGTACCACTCACCACCCAGCCCGAACTGTACTTTTAACCGTTTCTGCAGTCTTGTTTTCTTTTTATGCTAGTCACATGTTTGTGACTTACGAGAGAGTGTAAAATGAATTGATATCGTAAGTGCCGTCTTCTGTTGAGACTGCTCAAAATGACTGTTTGTTTCAAACTACTACGAGGAATTTGTGGAACTTCCCACAGGGAGATGTTTTATACTCTGTTTCCTTCCATAATCCACCCACATCTGGAAACGTTCACGCGGGTCTGCCATCCATGTTCTAACAAAGTTTTGTCAATTATTGAAGACCTTTAGTGACGGGCCACCAGAGGAATTTGACATTTCAGTCAAATCTTCAGCCCGGAAAGATTGACAGAATTGGGTCGATTCTCAGTGAATTACGGACATCTCGGGAGAGACCTAACTCATTCATACAAAATACCTCAAAACCCAGGTAACTCGTTAACACATCTCAGCCCACTAAATTAAAATGAGTAATGGAGCAGCAGGTTACTTTGTAGACAGAATCGCTTCATAATTGGCGTCTGTTCACACTGGAGTGCACTACTCAACACTGTGATCACGGCCGATTCGGTGGGAAGTTTTAAAATAATTCTCGATCAGCACATACTTGAGATACAACCAGCACTAAAAGTTTGCTGACGTACAAGCTTACTACACAATCTCACAAATCGTCAATTGCGCTGAACGTTGTTTCAGTTTCAGTTGCTCCTTTCTGAAATGATTGCAGTCAGCAACCTTATCAAATTTGCCCTTTATTCAGTTCCGTCCATGTTTCCTTTACGCCTACAAACCGTCCAATACATTTTTTCACTGACAAGCATAGACAGAAATGTACAATGGTCTTTCTTCTTCTGGAAACTACCTACGACCCTTTGAGCCTATAAACAGTTGACTTTCTATTCGCAAACCCACAAAACACTTGGGTGATAGCATTGAGTTTTCAAGTCGCTGAGAACAGGCGACCAATTAAACGGTTGTTTCATTTTTGTTGTTGCATGGATGCGGATATCCAGATTCAAAACTCCTCTTCGTTTATGAGGTATAGCGTTAGAATCAGGTTCACTTGAAGGTTTCGGGTTTCGCTGCAGATGATATTAACTAGAACAGCTGCGTGTATCTACTTAGAACCATCGGGTGTAAATCAGATTGCCCATTCTTCGGTTGGTGTTCACGCACACAAGTCACTAGGACAGTGAGGCAGTTTTCATCCTTCCCCTGAACAACCAACCAACTGTTTACTCAACTGAACAAAATTCCTATGAACGAGGACCAACAGACAGATCTCTGCAGAGGCTAAACAATATGAAAGTTGTCCGATCTCATTTCACTACTTGAAAAGCATTAGAATTTAGTGCAACTAAAAACAGCAACCGATATAATTGTAGTCCCCTTCATAAACTATTCCATTCCACGGATAAACCAATCTGACTGACTGGATACGTCAAATTTTGAACTTAGGGAAAAACGTTTCTCTCACCACCTACTTCTTACTTGGCTTCGCTTTCTCTGAATGCCACACGTCCACTGAGTTTGAATGAACCAAACTCATTGTATAGAGTTGTAGGTGTGAGATAAATTTTAGAACCAATAAATCATTCCTTCTTGAATGTCATCTGATGGCCTAAATTAGGTAGTTCACCTGGCAGAAGTGACAGACTGAATTATTCATCCCATCCTCATCGTCAGCAGCAGGGATGAATCAGTTATCCACTGCCGTGGTCACGTGGTCTCATGGGCTAGCAAAGAATAAACAGTGAGTCACTTCTATGGTACAAAATACAATTTGTGCAGACTCAACCTGTCTCATTTTTGGCAAAACACAAGCACGAAAAATAGAACAAAACGTTTTTCAATTAAGTGAACAATATTTATTGAAACGATAATGAGCATTGAAGTGTAGATGAATCCACATGTGTCAAAGAGAACGAGAGAGTGATCCACTTGATACTGTTAGTGACCTTAGTGACTTGTTGTGCACAAGAAAATTCGTTATTCTGATTTCATTTTGATTAGCTACGGTTTCGTACAACTTGCTTTTGCCTAGCCGGAAGGGAATCAACTGTGAAAAATCTAGACTTCGACCGGATTCGAAACAGCGACAGTAACATGCCCAAACATGGCAAATGCTCTGCATGCTAGGGCAGGGTGTAATTAGGTCCAAATGTGACATTTATGAGCTTCCGGTGTGACTTCGTAGCTCAGCTGCTGCACCATTTGCCACATTTTGGTATGTTGTTTCTGTCACTGGTTCAAATCCGGCTGAAGTCTGGTTTTTTCGTAATTGAGTCTCTTTCGAATTCTCAAACCCACCAAACTACTTCTCGGTAGTATATATAGTCAGAAAAGTTCTAGTTGGAACAAGCTCTCATAATTTAACCTAGAGTTATCAAGTCTATCAGATTTTTATTGTTATACATGACAGGTGAGGAGTATGTGCGAAAATCAGGTTTTCTCGCATGCAATGAACTACAACGTATATGGCCGCGCTGATCTGACATAGTAGGTTGATTGTTTGTGCCTGTAGAAAAACAGTAAAGGCTTTTTTTAAATTTCTTCGTGCACAACAGAAAACTGGTAACGAAAACGAAAACAGAATTGATATACGCTTTCCCTGAGAATCAGCAATGTCCAGAATCTGCTTTGCTTACGTATGTGATATCTGATGATCAGTGGCTTTGCTATTTGCAGGAAGATTTATTGGTTAATTCGAACAAACCAACACCGTTAGCGAACAGAATGGCATTTTTTAAAACACGCTTACGTCTTGACGCAGACGCCTTGTAATGCACTCAAAACTATCCAGTGAAATAACTGGAAAAGCGAAGTAGCGAACGCTTTCGCTTTCTCAGGTTTAATCGTCAGACCGATTCCAACATACCAAGTATATGAAAAGTACAACGGCAAGCAGGCAAAACACACAGCAAAGATATTGCTGATTGCATGATTACCAGCAGTACTCACTTACAGTCAGGCGTTCCTGATGACCAACTTATAGGTAAAACTCAGATGAATTGGACGATCACCATTTTCACTAACCACGTTAGTACAGCACTGTCCACGGACTCTTAATTATCATGTTGATGTGAGCTACACACGGGAGCTAAGGTCACCTGATAGGTCACCCACTCTCCAATGCCGAATGGAGTGCGGTGGAGGCTTTGACATCATCAGTGTGACACACAGATGGAACATTAAGAAAGTTCGCAGACTCACCTCTACCGAAATGCATGCAAATTTGGATGATTGAGGGTGATTTCGTGTGGTTCACCTGTCATCAGTAGATTACAGCGGCCAGCGACTGCGACACAGACATCAGGCTTCCGAATGTCTTCTACTGCTTCAACCATCCAGCAGAAAGTGTCCCCAGTACTCGTTTCTCAGAGCTTACTTCTATCCGTGAGACTTGTCTCACTCATACCTTCAACGTCAGTGCCGCAGTGACTCAGTTCCAATGCGGCCAGTGTGGTACAACGTCCAGTCGTCTATTAATGTATAGATGCAACAGCGTACGCACATTCGGTATTACAGAGGATCGAGTCCGGCATTCACGGGAATGTCTAAGAGTGGTCTGGGATGTCACAACTGTGATCCCCACTCAACAGTTTGGTATGCAAAACACAAAGAAATTCATGAAGACGCAGTCACCATTGAACATCAGACAACCTGTTCTTGATAAATAAGGTCTTCAATATGCACGACCTAATTTCCGTTTGTTGCAGGTATTCTACCTAGCTGGAGTTTCTGTTGATTTTTTGTGGGCTTAATGTAGTCGATGTTTCTCAGTTTTTATTTTGATTGACTCAGAAAACTAACTGGCGGTCGATGAGAACAGGAATTTTTGCTTCGTGACCATATACTTGTTGTGTTGTGAAGTTACGATGTCCACGGATGATTTACTAGGTCAAACTGGGAGTTGTGTATTGATACGACTAATTAATTGACAACCCATTCTGTCCAGGCAAACTATACGGGGGAAAGTTCGTGGTTGATGCCAGATTTGACATTGTGCAATGGTGATATACTCAATGGTTGCCCTGCCACATGGATGGTATTGTCGTAATGACTGTCCGGGTTGCACTGTGTGAGCTTCATTGTTGTTGGGACAACAAGCTCTGACAGCTGGCCTTCGGTTTTGGAATTCTTTTACAAAGCTGATGTATAGCCACTTCCCCTTCGATTTCTTCCTACCATTGACCTTTTAGCCAAAGATGCTTTTTAACAACATTTTCTAGCTGGTTTGGGGAAAACACCTATTTCAACACGGCTTATCGAGGTTAGTGACGCAGATATGAGGATACTATCAACCAAACTCAAACGGTTTCAATATCTGTGCACTTACCATGTATGGTTTAAATTCACAGGAGGAATTTATTGACACAAGGGCGTTTTCGCAACCGGATCTCCGTTGGAAACCCTGTTTAGAGATATATTTTCACGACGAAATTGAAAAACGAACAGCTGTGCTCAGCGGTATTTTAAGAGGTACGTTGGTGAAATCCTGTGCGTGCTGAATAATAGCGTAAATCCGATCGACATCTCAGTCAGATTCAACTCCGCATACCAAAATCTTCAGTTTGCTTTGGAGACCAAAATTATTCGCCAATTAGGCCCTTAGGATGTACGTTTACTTCGCCGTGCTGATGGCTCAGTTCAGCACGCAGTACACAGGAATGGTACTTGGAATGGTCAGTACATTCATTTTAACTGTTTTGTACCAATTTCCCTCAAAAGAAACCTAATCAACTAGTTGGCGGGTAGGACCGTGAAAATTTTCACGGATGATACAATTGCTGAAGGAGTGGCATTCATGCTTACCATATTTATACCAAATATGCGCCCGGAAAGGTTCATACACAGAACCATGTGACAGCGGGATGAAAGAGAACAGCTGCATCTAACAAAAAAACACTGTACCTTTCAAGGACGATACGCTAGTCGAAACTATCACGCGTAGACTCTCAACTATTGTTACTACAACACCACATTGCTAAACTACGTGTCCACTATCCTCCTAATCAGTTTTCGTGCCTGGGTCTGAAGGCTCAAGATCCTGTTTCTGCAGCCTCGTTCTGTGTACACACACACAACTGTTCATGTGGGATCAGTTTTGTTTGGTGCACTAGGAGATGCACATCTCTATGATCCCGTTTAACACCACTGAGCCTGACTCAATGGTGGAATAACGAAATCCGCTAACGGTGTCATACTCTCCGCCTGTCAATCTACCACTTGAGATCATTCAGTCGAGAGCAGGGAGGCGTACCTAAAGTTGTTGAAATTCTCCCGTACAACTCAGACACGTTTCGTTCAGGCTTTGGAACTGTCTTGACTAAACCCGCATCCTATTTGCCCGTGACGAACACTATCCTTGTGGGTAGTTGATTAGAGTTTGAGTTTTTGACTGACCCCATTAACCAGCCGTACGCTGTTTATCATTCTAATGATTTCTTTGTAAAATTGTGACACAAACTCTGATGGTGAATCACAGAAAACGAGCTTGTTTGTTGCATTGCATTTTTCATTACAAACATTGTGCATAGAATTTGGCTGTAGGATTCGTCCAACAACATTGCGGCAAACCTATGGATGGTTACTGCGACCTTTTAGACTGAAACCTCAGCGTAATCGTTTCCAACTCTCTACTCAAATAGACTATGTGTATTAGTGCAAAGCTAGAGGTAAAAGCAACTGATTCGCTCAGATAGTTTGGGCTAGCTCAAGTGGACTTGATATAAAATAAAGCACAACCATAGCTCATTACTCGATACAGTTTCGGGTGTGCACATGTTTCTGCTTATCTGGCGTTTAAGTTAACTTCAAGAAAAAAACTCGTTCTTTCACTGTGTGGTTCTCAAAGACGCAAGCCTCAACTAGCCTAGCGCTCTATCTCCAGAAGCGTACACATTTGGACAAAAAATGAATGATACAGTCTGAATGAAGTCACCTCGAACAAGACATTGTTTTCGGGACAATTTAAATTCGATCGGTCCATCAGAGCAGCATTACCATAAAATGCCTGGTCGTCCAGAACGAATACTACCAATGGAAAACCTTCACGTGGAAATTCCTTACATTCTACTTCTTCGTTAATGTGATCCGAAAAGTAGAACTGAATTCCTCGATTTCACAGAAGGGCAGCGCATGTGTTTTGGAAATATCCATACAGATCTCCATCAGATCGCTCGCCGTCAAGCCGAAATCCATATCTGGCGAAATCATGACTCATTTGTTCATCGATAATGTTTCACTCAAACACCAAATTCTCGCCGGCGAGTGTAATTGGATTTTGCTAAGTCGGATAAACTGGTAACTGACTGAATGTCTTCCAGCAAAAGTAACGTAACCCATCGGTACTGAGAAGCAGACAGAAACAAAGACAACGGGTTGTTTCAACACATCTCGTTGAATGTATATACCGTCAGCGTGTGCGTGTAAAATTGCGGCGAGCTGCGAGTAGAGATAGATACTTTTACAAACCACCTCTCAGATGGTTAACTTGCCAAAATCTGTCATCGCACATTGATTATTAGCCGTTTATTCCATTGCCCTATCTGGCTGCCGTGCTTCAAATGAATGTACAATCTGACTTGATTGAGGTAAGTGAAGTTCGAATTTACAAAGTGCAAACAACTAAACTGTGTGGACTGCTTTCGTATTCAAATAGGAGCATCGTAATAACGGTACTGGACCACACACAAACTTACGGTTATTAATACTAATTCATATCTTCGTTTGGCCCTCAGACTTCTAAGTCTTACGAATTGATCGCCAATCTGATTGCATTACACTACGAAAAATTCAGTCTTTTCGTTTTAATTTTCAATGGCCATCGTACTGAGACCCACAGGTAATTTCATTCTGGTTTGTTTCCCAAACTCCAAGGAACCTGATCAATGGTAGTTTGTTTGACAATGGGAATTAAGGAATGTAACTGCAACGGAATGAATACTGTGTGCACGTGAATCAAAGTTCAACTACCGGTTCAAGAAAATACAGAGAACAGCGAGCGTACTTTTCCGTCCCACTATGATAAACTGGAACAGTCGTTTTACAATAAATAAGAATGGTAGCCTACTTTCACCACGCAATATCTCCGACAACTTACAGTAGAATAGTTATTTAGAAGCAGGGAATAACAAGAGTTAAAACGATCTTTTTTGTATTCGAATGTGATTTGTGCTTTTCAATCGTGTACCTGACTTCCGCTTGAGTTCTCCGAGCATTTCATGATAAAAGTATGGTCTCCGTGGTTGTGTGGAATAGGTTCATTTGATGCACACATGCACATATATCGTGAGACCACAGAAATCGGAATCGAAGCCGTGTGAACGTGACCACCTGTGATAACGTGTGAATGGCATAATGTTAGACAAACGAAGAAGAGAGACCCACGCATCTTCTACACTTAATTATGGCTAGTTAGTGTACCAGCAGAAGAAGGTTCGATGGTCGGGTTGATGAGTTCATTTGACTCACTTGTCCCTATCAATTCCCACTCAGTGTGTGTGTGTTCGTGTGTGTGAGACATCCGTGTGACTCTCAATTTTTCGCTGAACTCAGAAAGAGTGTGTTCTAGTTTTTGGATCATCCTCACCCTCTGCCGTACAGAGCAACCCATTTAAAAAGACAAACGGAATGACAGGAGAATCATTGTAGGGACGGGGTGGTAGTGCACATGTTTGTTGTGTTGATACAAGTCGATGGGTGAACCATTCGGAAGGCGGACGATAAAACCGTCAGACTATGGGAAAATAGATTGAGCAAAATTGTCGCCGATAGTGGGAGAAGATAGAGGACAATTATGACAGCGGCAACTAGTTTTTATGACAAAGCCGCCCGACTCAGCAATTCAGCCAAATCATGCGTGCTACCGAGGGGCTTGTGTTTATCAAATAGATCGGACTTTCTTTAATTCGGTTATGACATGCGAGAGTAATTTGAAATCAAGGAATTACGGACTATACTGGAGGAACGATCATTATTAACTGGACTATCGCGACTGTTCAAGACCAATCCACAGTAGCGCTTGGGAACGCTTGGAATTTCTGCAAAATACTAGTTATTATTGGTGATTTCAGCCTTTATGAAGATAGTTTCCAAGTTTGCGTATGCATCAAATCCACTCTAGACGGATTTTACCAAAGCCTGAGTAATGACAAGACAGATGAGCATCTACAGCGTATCAGCCAGTTAAGACCTGTATACGCCCATGATTCCAAAGCTTCAAACGCCTAGTCCATGACCAATTCGTGTCGATGACAAGTTGCTCCGAGTAGCCACTGCGTAATCAGGTACTCGTCACCACTGAAGGAGGTATAGACTACATCTACAACACCGTCGTAGCTGTTTTCAAAAGGAGAAGAAGCTCGTTTTCTCTCAGCAAACGGTCCTCAGCCTAGGAGTTCGCTGTCTTATCCAGAGCATAGCCACAGTATGCAATGTAGTTTATGAGGACTTTTTTGTCAATTTATTCAGCTAAAATTCGTTTTTCTCACCTTTGCCAATTTTGTTTAGTGTCAAGTGCACAATCCGGCTCATCTGATTTAATCTCTGAAGTTGAATTACTTCAGTGATTTTGGTTCAAAATTAATAAACTAACCGGCTATAGACGCAGTATATGTTGTCATAGCCTTTCTTATCTTGTTTAGTACTGTTGGATCATAGCTACGTTGAGTATAATGTTACCCAAGCAAACCACACAATCTGTAACGCACATACGAATAAACACTGTAGCCTCGCTGCGTTTTTTAACTCTCCATGGTCGGTGTGTGTATGTGTGTTTAAACATTTTACGGAATACTATTACAAACAATTCTGCGAATCGATACTTTCCATTAGTGAGGTCAAAAAGCCAAAACGGGATTCTCTTTTCAAGATCAAACCAATCCCTGCCAGTCTAGGTAACCACTAGCAAAAGTGAGGTATTTTCCAAAGGCTTCACAGTGATATGTGTACTATGCGACTCTGGTAAAACACATACGGATTTAAACGTGTTCAACTCTGTTACCATCACTCCCTGTGCACACTTGTGTCCACCACCTAACATGCATGCAACGATTACATCTGAAAAATGCATATTTGATCACTTGACCGCAAGCAATTCCACACAACCCTTCACATAGAAATTCTGGCAGTGTAGCAGCTATACATCTGCAATGGGGAACAACTTATACCTCGCTGGATGTAGAACAATTTAGCTACCATAGTTTGCGTTTCACCCCAAGGTCTGAGGCTGTGGTGGCTCAAAGAAGTCAAAGGAGACCGTGGGTAATCTTCTTAGTTTGCAAAGATGTTGTTTTAGATGAATTAATTGCCTGTATTGTCAGTAAGTCAGCCACGTGTGTGTCGTTATTGTTGATGATGGTAACGCCGTACGTTTGTACAGCTATTTGTGTTATACGATAACAACCAGCAGAAGAATGTTTTGGATAAATGAGCCTATTTATTGCTCGATCGTTCGAATTTGTATACAGTTTGTTGACTCACGTGCAATTACAGATGCGTTAAAGGTTTGACACAGTTGATTATATTTCGAGCTTTATCGAGTTGAATGTCTGCTTTGGTTAGTGCACCGGGCCAGGCAGTTGTTTGAGAGTCGTGTTGGATATGGATTTTACACATAAACTGCTTTATTAAGTGAACCCTTGGTTAAACCACAACGAGTTAAAATCAAAGAGTTATCGGTTTTGCAACGTTTCGACCCTCTGGACCAGTGAGCCATGATCCAGTGGACCATGAGCTGAGTTTCCTAGACTGTAGAATAGGCAGGAGAGCCGACAGCAAACTGGACACAGGCGTGCACAGAAAAGACACCCACTCGAATCGGTACCTTTGCTTTAGCTCTGAACACCCCATGTGTACTAAGAAAGCAGTCGCATCCAGTTTATTTCACAGGGCGTTGTTATTAACCAGTTCCGAGGACGAGCTCTCGAAAGAATACAAGATTGTGAAATCGAAACTTAAAGCCAACGGTTACTGTGACAGGAATCTACGCCCAACTCAGGAGGCACATTGCAACAAGATCAACGAGCACAGGAACTGGCCATCGACTATTGTTGTTCCCTACAGAAGGAATACCTCGGAGGATCTTAGACGGGTCCTCAATCAGTACAATATCAGAGTGGCATTTGAAGCCACAAACACGTTAAGATGTAAGTTGGTCCACTTAAAGGACAGACGAACAGTTCTGAAGCAGTCAAACTGCGTTTATCGAATTAAATGTAAAGATTGTCAAGCCTCGTACATTGGACAGATTGCCCGGCAACTTGAAATACGCACTAAGGAACATGTAAGGTGTAGTAAGAAGCCCTCTACCGACGCTGAGCAACTTCAGAAATTAGAACACGATTCAGCCATTGCTGCACACGCGATCCTCAACTAACACCAAGTTGACTTCGACCATCCGACTGTGCTTAAAGGTGGTTTCCGTAACCACGAAGAACGTCTTCTGGCAGAAGCTTTGCTGATCGCTAGTACGCCACAAGCGGTGAATCTCTCCGATGGCCTGCAATTGTCAGTTGTTTGGCACGATTCACTGGGTGGACAACAGTGACACCATGTCGGAAAAGGTGTGCGGATCCCTGTCACCCACCCCATCCCAAACAGTTTACACGCATGTAGATTGATCGCGTACTTGCACACACAGCATACACTAACTATCTAGCCTTGTTTGCGCCTGGGCTCGTCACGTGGTGAGCTCAGGTGAATCGTGAACCCATACATTCCATTGGTTGACTGTCCACATACCGCTATTAAACACATACACGTGCCAGGTGATGACTGCCTCATTTGAATCTTGTACAATGGGAATTTTCTGATTTAAATCGCTTAATAAAGGCTCTCAGAGAGGGTCGAAACGTTGCGAAACCGATAACTCTTTGGTTTTAACTCGTTGTGGCTTAGCCAAAGATTTACCTAATAATGAGCATCAGCACAACGCACAATATCCGTTCTGTATACGTTTCGGATGTACTAAACTGTTTTAGTTTCCAAAAAGTGACTGGTGGTAGAACATTACTGGATCTTGTTAACATCGATTCGCCAGATATAATCTTCATCCCCAAAAGTGTGTAGTACTCAGGATCTAGAGTACTCGTACCTAATAATATAAAATGTGTTACCGCGACACCCGTGTACAACATTCGGCTGCAGTGTTATACAATTGGGACGTCACCCTTTGGACAGAGTAACCACTACGCATATATTTTGCCATAAAGACAGACGGTCAGACAACTCATTGATAATCTGCGTCAATGTTTCTGTGTTCAAGGTATTCCATTCACTAGTTGTGCCACTTGCGACACACAGTTTCAATTTTGTTGATCAGCTGGTACAGCAAATGCGGTTCCAACCAGTGACTTGGAGTCAGACGAGGCATACGGTTTTGACAAATGGATCCCATCCATTTGCATTTGTACTCATTACTACTGAGTTTGTTCGCATATTTACTTATCAGTTATTTTGCTGTAAACTGTCGACAGCATTTGTAAGATATCCGCACCACATTTTGTACGAATGAAGTTGAATAGTTTGGGCGTCGTGTTTAACATGTTATTGATAAACAGATTGGGAATAACACAACGTTTTGAGCAAGTTGATTTCGATTACAACACTCCTGAGGAAGGCCACCCGAGGTGGTTGAAACGTAGAGTATTACAACTTGCTCGAAACGTTGTGTTATTCCCAATCTGTTTGTCGACAGCATTAACGTAAATGTTCCCATGTAAGCAACATCTATCAAATGCGAACTAAATCAAGTTCGTTAGTCAGTACAGATTCACAGGTAGAGTCAGGCGCTTAGGTGATTGTCATTGGCTCAATATTCACAGCCACCAGTTCTCAAGCGGTCATCATACAACAGGATCTATCTTAACAGATGTGCTCGAATGATCCTACAGGCTAAGATAACAAGTTTCTTTGCACCCTAATCAACACTGTTCATATCAAAGCAGTTTTTAATACCCGTACACTGAGGTAACCCCTATGCAACGAAGTTCGATATCCTTGACATTCACTTTTCAATCTCTCCGATTTGTACGCCCAAATGGATTCTAAAATAAACGCAGCTCTTTCATCGTCGTTACCGAGGATAGAAAATTGTTCTGTAAGTTAGCAACAAAATGCAATAAGACGCTCAGTTGTTCGTGATATCACAGAAACTTTCACTGTTATCTGTGCTGCAACTTGGAATGTAACATCATGAATGTTTGAATGATAAATCAGTAACACACCATTTTCATATCGGTGAAAATGTGGTTCAAATCAAGTACTGTCGACAAACGTGGACTTTCTGCAAACAAGTTTTCACTAATACTGCCTAACTTTTGTCGAATACAGCTTATTAAACCGTTTGTCATTTCGCAGGATTCATTCTATTCCGCTGAGTTTTAGGAGGTGATTGCCACCAAACATCTGCCAATCGATTGAAATGCTTGTGGCGGACTCATAAGAAGCGATTGTGTCACAAGCAAATACATGGATGAGTAGGTGTATGAAGATCCCACGTTAATGAACTTACCGGATGTGTGAACCTTCCCAAACTGAAGGGTGATGGTTGAGTTGCTTTAGCTGCTACTGTGAAGAACCTGTCGATTTTTTCTAGATCACACCCGATCACGCTGGATCAAATTCAGGATAGCCATCAAAAATAATGATTAGGGTCACCGAGTAACCAAGGCACGCATTGAATTAGGAGTCGAATAACTACAGCACATTGGAGGTTACTTTGAGGTTGTTCTTGGAATTTATGTCCATTCTGATTGGCTAAAACCAGTTTCCTTGTTAGGTGTGGTTTTAGTGGAAAACTGCGGATCCCACACAACTCTCCGGAGATGTGTTAGGCTCGGTTGCATTACTTCTGTCAAGAGTCGACTTGGATGGGTTTGGTTGGTTTCCTGCATTCGTTAGTCAACTGCCTCAAATTCAAAGGACGTCTACATTCTGTACTCTTAACGTTTGTTTTATTCAAGCTGGCCTAGTGCGCCTGCCAGAGCTGCTCTCCCCGAGAACTAAAACCCATGTGTTACACCTTTTGTTTAATAATATATGGGTTTTTACAAGTGTAACGGAGACTTACAGAATAAATTTTGTTGTCCAAGCCGTGATAATAAGTTAACTGAATACACATTCAAGGTCTGTGGTGTCTGCATCTGGGCTATTATTCACCCAGGTTGTAGTTTGGATTGGCAGGGATCTGTAGAGAATTGATTCTGTTCAGTCAAAGCGTCACACTGCCCCCTACCCCCTTGCCATTCTGTGTGCTGTTTGGCTTTTCTGCCCTGCACCTACCGCTGACCGCACTCGGTCCGCTGTTTGTCTTACTTACAACCGTCATCTGAGAGCTGGAATGAGCGATCAACATGCAGCTGCTTAACAGGTCTGGCCGACTGTATGTGCAGTGAACACTAACCGTGGTACTCAAATTTGTTTGTTCTTCACAAACCGTTTGTTCACACACACACACACACACACACTGAAACGATGTACACTCTGAACTTGCATAGTTGAATCATTAGTATGCAAGAGGATGAACATACGAATTTGACTCCCGGTAGGATCTGTCAATCAACGCCTCTCCAGTTTATGAATTCTCTAATCAGTAAGTAGCTAAATGCCATATAACTAAACTGTACTTGCTGACTCACAATAACAGTTTGAGTCAGGTAGGAAACATTGTATGCATCTGTGATGCCAAGGTGCGTAATGTTATAGTAAAGGGGATTCAGCTGGCGGATGGAAATTACCAGGGTTTCCGTACACTGGGCAAGCAGTACTGTCTTTTATGTCTGAACCGACTGAAAGGTGATTTCAGATTTACTTGTAGGTTATCATTGGATGTTGAGAACTAATTACACCTGTATGGAAAGATTAAACTGTCAGAAGTGGCTGTGATTTGTTCTGTTATTCATCCTGTATACTAATCTATTGCGTCATTGAGTAGTAGTGTACAAGTGAGAAGAAAAGACAATTCGCTGCGTTCACAAATGGCGTGAGTGCAATTTTGAGGAAGTGCGGTAGGTGGACCAATGAATTCACTGATCTGACAAACGGGAAGCTTTGGACATAATGAGAAATGTGTATCCAGCCATAGCATGCAGCGTCATCGTACAAGCTCAACACACTCGTGAAAGTTAACCTATAGACAATGCAACTGGGTCACAATTGAACAGCTAGAATGAAACAGCGTACACGAACGAGAAATGTCTGCAACGTTCAACAGCACGTACACATGCCACAGTCGTCGGCAACAATGCACATTACCCAGTCAACCACATACCCGCAACAACATCAATGTATACGTTCCACGGCTTCCGTGAACTTCAGTAATGGAGGGCGTGCTTTCTGATTACACTAGGTCGAGTTGCTCCAATTGTCTCTTCAAAAACTCCATGTCACCACACATATTGTTCTGCATGAGTTTCGAACTGTTGCCTTTTTCGTTATGAGTTTCAGCTAACCTTTTGGGAACAGTTCTGACTAATGCAATCAAATCTATTGGATAATCTGTATCATATCCTGTTGATTTCCCAAATGACTGTCCTCATCATTCCAATGACAACGGTCCAAATTACCCATTAATCACGTATTCAAGGTAACGAGTGAACAATTTGAACCCAAATCAGTTCCTTGCGAAGCGTCAGTCGGTATCAATTTTTTTGGAAACCAACTCCTTAGCTACTGGACATCCCACCACTTATCACCATCGCAATTTTCTCGAAACACCGCAAATAGTTCAAGCGCATTCAAACAATTTGTGAATGAGTCAGTAAACGTGATCACTCATAGGAAATCTGTCGCCATATGCTAATGAGGATGGATAATTCGGTTGTGAATGATCTGTCTTCTGTGTTTGAGCAGTTTCACGAACGCGTCCAACATACCAGTCCAACGTTTTGAATAGAAAGGTTGAATGGGACGTTGGCGGTGCGTAGACACTGAACCTTAAACATACCTGGCTTCAAGTATTCAATTTGTGAATTGCCGACACTCAGTTCGTTGTGGTTAATCGCACACGCATAGGGGAAATTGATGCGTTTGGGTACATAATAGATCAAGAATTCTTGTACTGGTTTATCAGTGCTCTCTTGAGTTCAGCCGCCATGCAATGTTTTAACCGTATCGTCGGGAGTGCTTTCTATTAAATGCAGATTTGAGGTGTATTATGTATGTGGGCTCCAGCATTGAAACCTGTGAACGCGCAGTTGGTTTGTGGACCTCCCTAATGTCAGCTACCGGTCGAAAGTATTCTGTGATGCGTGAGTGAGGTAACCAGTCTGGTGTAGAAACGAGAGGACCACTTATTCCATCCATTCTTTGAATAACTCCCTTAAATACTCAAACTCCACGTGATTCCGGCTTCACGACATAACTTGAGCTCACCACATGTCTTCATCTACGCCAACGTTGAGTTTAGTCTGAACTGTGGAATCGTATAGATCAACTCGATCGACAAATAACGTGTGTTGTCACGCGATTTGAACAACATAGGGTGGCCATCCGATAAAGGTGTCTGTTTTTGTGAAATCGTCCTAATAGGTGAACACACTACTTGGTTAAATTATAAACCTCTTGGAGTTGATTGCTTTTTAGTGTAAAACGACCTGCAAGTCTAAAGCCGATTGAGCAACTGCTTACAGCTGATAGAGCCCCTTTTATCAGTAGAACTTAATGGGGAATGCTATATTTGACAAACGCGGTTTCTTTTTTTCTGGCTTGTGTTTTTCCAACAGAAGCAAGTAGGACCTTCGAACAATTCACTTCATTCAAAGCACCACAAAGTATTTTTGGACTTCTGTTCAGTTCCACAGCCTTGACTGTGTTTCAGAGACGAGATTTACTGCTTCTGGGGATTGCTATTTTCACGATTAAACTAATGTTGTTCACAGTCTTTTCCTATAAGGACGGTACTCTAGCTTCACGATCCGTTAAATGTCAAAACCGTTTAGGCCACGGCAAATGGGGTGACTGATTACAAGTCACTAGTAGACCAACGAATATTTAAATCAATTTACCAAGAGTACTGTTTTCCTGCTACACACCAATCTCTAGTTAGAGAACAGTTTATAATTGCCATCAACAACATGTTGCTGTACTACTTTGATTTACGTGTTGCAGTATCTCATGTCATATGAGGAACAACATTTTTCCCGGAATCACCGGCAATCACTTAGCAGCAAAACACCGTAAGTTCGCAAGGTGCATAAGATCCTAAACAATCGTCTTTGTCCCTTAAGCGGCTGAGAACACCATAGTAATTCCGCTTAACCAGAATTCCGTTTTCTCACCGCTGCTAATCAAATCTGACCAGTTTACCCCAATCTTGATTGCACACCGCGTTCTTTCCCTGCGCAGTTTCTTATCACGCATTTCAACAATAAGCATAATAGCTGATCTGTTGAAGGTAGAAGTTTGAAACTGTGAAAATGCAACCAAATAACAATTTCAAGGACTCATTGCGTTTCACGTATGATGATACCTACCGCATCATTACCGAGGAACGTCCATGTTCAGAGAAGTTGATCTGCGGTTAGATAGCATCTCTCTGTTTTCTTTCTCTTCTCAACCAGAGGCTGATGTTCTGCCCAGAACTGTCTGACTGCTTAGCACCCGTGTCAGTTGTTGATGTATCGTTGCTAGTGTTGACGGCGCTGCTCTACTGAGAGACGTGTTGTGAGTAAATCTGGAGAGACCATCCTAGATTATTTGTCCGCTATAGGATTTCATTCCAGGGGTTTCTTTCCTTATATATTGTGCAACAAGAAGCCGAAGTAGTACTGAAGATTTTCAGTGGTGAGCAAAATATTAGCTACCCGCTAGATCTGTTTATATCTAAATCGAACTCAGAAATCCGAAGTAAATATGATACTGCTCTAACCAATGAAAAACCCGTTTGCTTAGAACGAATCCTGAACTGTTCAGAAGCTACTAACGGAGTTTCCCCATCACCGGACATACGAATCGGTGATTGTATCATAGTTAAAGTAACCAGCAGATTCTACAGAAATGAAATTTCACTCACCACGAAAATCGACCACTGTTTCGTTCGTTATCTTATCCCAGTTTTCTTGTCAAATCGGTTCACCTCAAGTCAGTGTTCAGTCCAGCCGAAAACGTAATGACCAAATCAGTCATACTAAGTGCAAAATTAACTTTATCCCGTCTACCAAAGACAAGAAAATAAATGAATTGTAGGCATTTGATTGTGGTCTGATCCGCAGCTTATCAAAAACAATATGTACATGCACACGCTAGCAAGAGCTGGTCAGAATAAATTAGTGGGGTTTGGAAGTTACAACCAGGTTACGATTATAGCATATGCGTACTGTATGTCTTTGGGTAATCAACAAAGAATCATTGTTTGACAAAAGAATGGGGTTTGTCTAATTTAATAATTCTCTAGAGGAGTGGACTTTTCGATATCACGACCCTTTACTAAGACGTGCGCACAACCTCTACCCCATAATATCATGTTACATCATTCACCCGTTCGTGTCGGTCACCACATCAAAGGTTCCTGGCAGTCTTAGATCATTTGCTGACGAGGACGTCAATCGGTTTGTCGTGTTAGACATCGCCATAGTTATAACTGAGACAAAATATTGAGGTCAGTTTCGGGTACAAGGAAGCTAATCAACAGGGCTTGCACAATTGAAGATTAATTACAGTCTATGATAAGCAACACTGACCAGATGGTTCAAGTGAAGTGACAGTTATTGAAGACAAATTTCGGTAGTGATATAGCACATTACAAGAAAGAAAATCGTAATGAAATTGGCGAACATGGAGAAATGAAGCAGGCCAAGTTTACAGCTTTACTCATTAGATCGCCTTTAGTAGTCTGCCACCAAAACAAACGGTTTTGTCACAGAAGTACACTGTTTCATGATTGTACGGCGTTAAAAAGCGCTTGTTTCTTTCCATGCGTTGGACGTGAGCCGCTTTATCTAAATTTATTTGCGGGCGTTAGATCACCAAATATAGATCGATAATGCTACCTGGTTGACAGGATTTTGTTTTACACTAGTCACTAGTCTCTAGGTCAGCTCAACTTATGTTGTTTTTGTCAACGATAAAACTGTCTCCTTCTAAAATCTCTCAGGGTACATGAAGCATACTACTGACTAGACTTGATTTCACAGACTGATAAGCACCTACAAGCGATTCCGTAGAAAACTACACCCCACAACACTGCGTTTAATGTGAGATAACGTAACGATTCTAACAGCAGCCTTTGGTGTCGTTTACCAAGCAGTATTTGCACTCAGAACAACCGGCAGTGAATGCGCTCAATATCCGTTCGGCCTGTTTTCCCATAAACGTTTGTGTACTTTTATCGTTATTCCTTATACAGTATCATATTAGTTTTATTGAAATATTTAAAGCATTCATGACGTTTCAATATATACTCATGAAATTCACTTGATTTCTGCTTACAACTGGAATAGGGTCATACAGAAAATTAGGCTTGAGAATTATCTGGGTGTTTGTTATTGGATAGTGGCATGCTTGTTTGTGTACGCAACTGCCATGTTTATATGAAACACGCGACGAAAATATTTTCACGCGTTGATGAAGCTGACGATTTCTATTGGTTTACTCACTATTACATCTGAGAGGTATGAATTTATTTTGGGTGAATAGCACGGGGTTGTGCAGCCTGAGTGCTACCGCTTGTGTGGTCAATAACAGTGAAGGGAATCAACTACAGTGTCCAACGTTGCTTGATGGGCTGAAGAGAAACGTTCATCGCCGGTTACGATAAGTCTGACAACGAACTAACTAATATGAATTATGACAAGCGCAATAGTTATAAATGTTATTTCTCTTCAGAAGTTTGAATGAAACAAATCAAACATGCAGATTAGTAGATGTAGGCAATTCGTACGGACTCATCAGTACTTAGAGCTCGTCACTAGTGCATATTCTTATGGCACTTGAAGTTTGAACTCTAGATGATCATCAACAAACTGAGTACGCCAGAACCCCTTTACGTGTGATATCTATCGTGTCTGATGCGATGTGAGTGGCGTAATAACCAAACCAACTACCTCATAAGACCAGATTTTAATTGGTGATCGTGACGTGTGAATGAAATACTGGTGAGCTTTAACGGGAACAGACCTCGAGTCAGTACTTCGTTTACATTGGCTTTAGCTAGGAAGTTTCAATAAATGCGAAAGACTTGATTATATATTGTAGTTATTGATAGTAGGTAGGTCTGATTGAATGGTTTGAATGTTGGGAAGACCTGTGTATAAACGTGTCAATGCTGTCGACGTAAAGGAACATCTCACGGTAGCAATTTTCACATTCCTGAAAAGGTACAGTGAAGCTCATTCTCAATCCAGTAGGTTGAGCTCAGTGATCAAAAATATTTACCATGCATATGCACCCTGCTTTCGTTTGATTGGGTGTTTTTCACATAATCTTGAGAAACCATGTGACGCGGAACAGTCCACTTATAATAACAAGTGCATCAACACGTCCTTTGGTTTGCACAAATCTGACAGTTTATTCCGAACACAAGTGGAACATGCCACAATAAGATTTGGTAAGAACTCGAGAGTCATGTTCAACGGTAACCACTGTTTTCACGGTCTAGCTGTCCGTATCTCAAAAGTAACCGAACATGATCACACGAATTCTTCAGTCCAGTTTGATAGAGCTGACAGTAACTAGGTCACGTGACATCATATGTCAATATGTAACAAACACCATATAGTGTCAACATTGAAAACAACCGTGATATTATGTTGGCTACAAGGTTGATCGAAAAAATCGGTCTGGCGTACTCAACTGCAGGTGGGATAGTGAAGCCTAATAGATTTTAGTGATCATTCTGATGCCACTTCAGAGATCGGTAAATAAATCTGCTAAGAAAAGTTCATGTTTATTTAACCAAGTTGAGAGAACCGCGCCCAGCCAGGCTGGCGACTAACAACTGTAACCAGTACAACTACAAGAACGCGAATGATGGTTGCATGTTCCTAAACAGCACCTAGCCACTCATATTCATTCTCCAGCGTTATCCATAAGTTTCATCAAAGTAGCCTATAACCTGTCAGTCAGTGGTTCACAGATAACTACTTGTTATCCACAGCCATTAAGCACATCTTTCAAAATTTTTAGTAACATAACGTGGACGATCATATAAGCGAAAACAAAGTCGATGTGTTCGGAAACAGAAAAGAACTTAATGAATCGTAGTGATGAACGTCTTACGTCTTGCGACAAAATATGCAGGTTGGATAGCGTATGAATCGCACCAAATCTGTTAGAAATAATCTGCAGATGAGTTCATCTCAGAGCAGTTTTCGCAACGTATCACTGCAGTACACGCCGTCAATGGAAAGAGACACTGAATTATAGCCCTAATTATGAATGAATTGGCTCTTACCTGCGGCATCTGGTGACCAGTTATTGATAGAATCATGGAGGCTCGAGGCCAGTAGCAATGGGTTGTTTATTGACGGATTTTAAACATTTGGGAAAATAACGTGCTAATTTACAAAGTCCTGAATGTGCCTGGCCACTCCATACCATACCATCTCTCACCATCTACGGATGAACTATAGTGAGTTATTCGCTTACGCTTGAATTTCAACTAAATAGGCTACTGTATACTCAGAACTTCCTGTCAGTTAATATCTTCACACTCCGGAATGCACTCTCCAATTAAGTGGCCACGGATGACTAGGTTCAGGATTTGAAAACCGTTGTTGACCGGCACATATAAGAGGATCAACCAGCCCAGCGGTTCTCTACTTATTCCCCTAGCACACCTCCATAGATTAACGAATGTGTATGTCTGCCAGTTTGACTGCCTGTTCTAGTTCTGCTGCATGCACATATTTGGTGGTCGTAGCATTGTATCATCGTGGTGCGTTGACGCATTTTTGTGTCAAGGTTTCCTCTGTCATTTGAATTTCTTCCTTTACACGTTCTCCCCCCCCCACTCAATTTATTAACCACCCAGCAACTGCCCAATATCTGACCAGCAAATAGCTTGGATCACATAACTGTTTGGCTACTATGGCTTTTAATCTAACCTGCTTGTCTGTGAACCTAAAATAACAAACACATAATGGTGGATGCAATAAATGAATCATTCACAAAAAGTAAATTATTTGGAGCATTCCACACAAGGTGTAACAGCATCCCCATAGCACACAGAAATGTGCAAATGCTTGCTGACAGAAACACTCCGAGTTGACGAAAAGTTGGGAGGTGCACTTCCAAACGGGTTTGGTTGGCGTTATTCGTTTCTCCGTTGATCTTTTGCAGTGAGTGGGGCAAATGGATGGCGACAATCCTGCCACTGCGGGCAGTCTATGTAGCACCGTTTGTGAATTCAATGACGCTCTAGTTATCCATCATAAATCCGAAAGACTGAGTGGAGATCCTCCCGTGACGAGTCAGAAGGCTAGTTGACTGAAGGGCAATGACAGCAAAGTATGGAAGGTAGTTTGGAACTGAATGCATATTAGCGGTCACAAACGGGTTTAAATAGAACAGAGGCTACCATTGTAGTTTCTTCAAAACAGAAGGCAAACCGATTCAAACTGTGACCAGTAAACCAAACAAAATTCCACTATACAATACACAGACAGAAATGCAAAGGGGAAGAAGCGGTAAGTCATCTTTGACCGCATTCTTGAAACGACAAGGAGTTATGTGATAAACACTCATCGATCAGTGTTTTATACGTTTGAAAAATCTGTAACGTATTCAACTAACTTCCTCCCAACGTGTACACCGCCTTTTTGTACACAATTTGTTTTGGGCGTTTCGATGACCTGCTGGTCCGAGACAGTCAGTGTATGCTCACTTCCATAGGTTTCAGCTCCACATGCTGTTACGTGATGCTAACCCACGATTCAGAGTGTTAATATATCTAACACTTCAACGGAAATCCGCGGACCAGTCGTCAACTGAAACTTCGGACCCCCGCCTTGACTTAACCTACCCAAACGGTTCGGTTCAGTGGTAGGTCTAATCAAACGGGGACAGGGTCGTCACAGTCATAGTGACAAAGGATACTGTACTACAGAAATTCGTTCTCAAATGGAACGTTTACACCTCGTTGCATATCCTACGGGAACGCAACTTTACACAAAAGATATCAAGAACAGAGAAAAAAAAGACGATGCCACCTTTCGTCCGATCAGAAAAGCAACGCAAAACGTTGATCAATGAGTACTAAAAACTGGTCAGATCAGACCGACATGTTTTCACAAAAAAGATTGTCTTAAGCTTGAACAGTTTTATTAGGACAGAGACACTTTTGTGCAATAGCCTCACACAACATGCTACTGATCATAACAAAACCAAAGTAGTTTATCCACATGACCGCAAATTTGTCCTCAGATCCACGGGCAACGGGTCAGCTCGCATAATAAGTTTTCGGAGGTTTTCAAACTTACTCGGAAACGTCACATACAAAGCCGGATAAAATTCTATGGTTCAGTCTAAAACGAGGGCTCACAACACCTTTTGGTGTCCGTCAAACTTATTCAGAATTACGAACTACACATTTAAGATCACGTATGTTGTGTTTCGCAGAGACATTTCGACCGATCTCGTAATTGACGGTATGTGGAATATAAGTAATGACCACACATTAACTCAAATACGTGTAGATTAGGAATGAGGCCTTGTCTGCGACAGTAACAGCACAAAAAGACTAGTTCCAGTGGGTCTTTACGAGTTTAAAAAATAAGTTTAAATTTTAAACTAGACCAATAAGGAACTGATTATGCAGACAATATATTGATTCCCCGATCAGGCACGCGGAAATAACCGGAAGCTAATAGGTAGCCTAGAAGTAAACCAAAGACCAGAGAAAGAACTATACTTTTGTAAATTTTATAATCAAATCATTCACATATTAATAACAACTACGTAGCGAATAATACACACGCATGACCACAAATCCTTAACAGTGTATCTCAACGGTTAAAATGTGCTTATTAATGAAATCCTTCCCCAGTTGATTTTTATGTCCCGTTTCCTCCAAATGCCGTGTGACAGAAGATTCCTCAGCGCCGACTTTGTTGCTCACCAGCCATTTGATAGTGTGTTTCGAGAAACATTCTCACCGTTAGGCCGATGTAATTAAATTCACAAATACGAGTGAATTCATAAATAATGCTAGATGTGGTGTGTGAGTCTCTTGGGTCTTGCCTCGGTGAGGAGGTTGGGCTGATCAGTTCTAATGCTGTCGCGCCACACGCAGGTCTGAGGACATTTTAATCTACGCTGGATGAAGTTGGTTATATCTTCACTCTTGTGTTACAGTGTTATATACACAGGTTTGCGGGACAGTGACAGTGACCGTCTCGGCCTTTCTTCGGTGTACTGCATAATAAAGCGCGCGGGGTAGCCACCGTGCACCAGTGTTTGGCGGGTGAAAGTTGGTTCTTCCTTGATTGTTTCAGGTGAACAACTCTGAATCCTACTGAACAGGGTTTGAGCAAGACCACACTTGAAGGATTTTGGTGAAGAAACTTCGAAACGAATATGCTGCCCCCCCCCAGTGGGCTACCTATGCACCCTTCTCTTAATGAACCCTTGCATCATTCCCAGACATTTCCATACCTAAGAGAGGAAGGTTGTTATTCTCTTGAACCTCCTTAGTGAATAGAAGGTTCGAATGCAGACTAGTGAGTTGTAAACAGAGTTGGTCTGCATGCTGTTGTGAGTCACACACCCACACACATATACACATCGTTTTCAAAATCTTGTGATGCGAAATCACTCTGTGCAAACCTTCCTCCAACCAAAATGATATCCATCATTCATGAGTTTTCAGCACAGCACACATTTCCCTTTACCTTGAACCATGGGCGGTTTTGTTGTGTCTTGGACAGCTCGTTCAGTCTGGTGAAGACAAATGCATGTTTGGGTGCAAAAGAGATCGTTGGGGGGAAGTCGACAATCTTCTTAATGCTGACATTAATGATCGCGAAAAGCCACCGTCTCTGGTGTCATATTCAGACAACGGTGTCGGTGGGCTGGCGGTCAGCGCTAACTAGTCCGACGCAACCAACTGTAGTACTAAATTACACTTGGTGGTACATAATTACATGATACACTTAAACAGACTAAATGCAATTCGGCAATTCGAACTGCATCGGTTCAGTTCATGTGTATAGTGATTCACGCAGATGTATCCATCACAGGCATGTACTTATGCTATGTGTGACAAAAACGTTTGTGCTGGTGCAATAGTATGGAGATATACATTAAACGTTCGTTGTCTCAGACGAGTTCAGCCGGGAACAACAGGCAGTGAACCGAGGCGTCTTGAGTAGAGCAACAGACATGTTTGTGGTGGTCGGTTCACAGATGCCAAATGAGAGGGTTAAACCACAACCGCACTTTACACGGTCAGCTGGTTACTGACTCTTTACTCTAAAGAAAACGAGCTCTGAACTGCCCGGTGTAAACAACTGCGGTGTGAATTTTGGTGTCACTAGTACTGTGCTGCGTGAAGCGGTGGAAGCAGACCGTGGCAAACGGAAAATTAATGCCATAAAGGATATGCTTACGAAACTGTCGGAGAAGGGGTCATCTATGGCGAAAGAAAGTGCAAACTTAGGGGGACAAAATAGGCACAATCAACAACGTGTCCATCAGCAAATAATTCGCATCCTCACGGTTGGTTTTACTAGCTACAATAAGAGACGTTCTCTCGCCAAGGACTGCCTCATGAGATGAACGGATTCAGCAAAGAATGAGACAACTTATCTTGATCGTCAAACGTTCAAGAATACACGAGGTGTGGTCCAACTCTTCGAAACAATAGCTTGGGGATTGGGGATTGGTATCAAGTAGCGTACTGACGTACAAGTAAAGTAACGAGGATATTGAGAGTGTTAATAACAACGATGCAGCACCTGGTAGAAATGAACAACTCTGAGTAAACAACAGTCCGTTTTACACACAATCCGCTAAAAGTTGTTCTTCTCATTAGAATACATCACCTACCAACTACCAACTTTGATCGTTTAGTTAATCCCAGGTAACAAGTTCTGTAATCGTGGTGTGTTCGTAAGGATGTGCTTTGTTGTACTTACCGGATAAGATGAATTGCACGTTCAATGCGTGATGGTCTGAGAGTCAGCAGAAATGGTCATGTTTACATGAGATGGGTGTTGAACCCTGAATTTAGTCACTAAGTAAAAACTACGACAAACTGAGCGGTTCATCGTTGACGTCATCAGGTTATTTATGTGTCTTGAACAGAGAGACCAACCGATGTCCCCACCGATTTCAGGCACTAGGACGAGCTTATGAATTTTGCAATACTTCGAATGGAAGATGTGGGACGTAGGAAGCAAACAGATTTTCCAGCTGATACTAAACACCTTAGCAGTTATGTCTTCAAGTTCCGTGGTAATCACTGATGCATGTGTCACAGAAGCTGTTTTATTGCGCGGTTTATCATATTCAAGACAAATCGTAATCCACCTGTTGATTTGAATGAACCTTTGCAAAGCATTTTGTCTCTTATCAAAGTTCCTTCCAATGAATTACTATGCTGGTCCTTTCTTTCATTATTCGCTCTTCGTCATTTGCTTCGCCCAGTGTCAGGGGGTACCATATCGATTAGTTTATTATATTTCTTGGAAGTGAATACAAGAAAGTGGTAAATTTGCCGTCCGCAAACACTGTGCAAACCGTCAGTTTGTCACTGTGTTGTGAAACTGACGAAGGTATAGTAGAACGGACATGGACAAACCAGGGGAGAACGTGCGATTGATATGCTAGATCAAAATGATTAAAACTCAACAACAACANATTCAGGGGATCGACTGCTCCGGCAGCATTTCTCAAACAGTTCACGCTGGAATTCACCAACGCCACTGCTGAGCATAGAAATTGTATCACTAGTGAGTACTGCGACAGATTCATAAATCTGCCACACTACTCATGTTGAGATGGACCCTAGTAGACTAACGATGGCTATCCCATCTACTCGGTGGTAGCACCGACAAAGCAGAGGAAAGCTGACGTTTTCAGTTAATAACACTGAGGTTTGTATCAAAGGCACAATAATGTGACTCGTTTCAACGGATTCACAAATATACTCAGTTTTCTCGTATAGCGCAACATTCGTGAACACTGACTGAACATCTGTGGAACACCTCAACTCATTAGCAGGATTCATGATATGCAAGTCACTGATCTATTCAGAGGTAGCTTTAATGGGCTTGGCCTGAAACTTGTTTCAACAGAGTTAGGATAGTGGCTTACTACCGAGCAATCTATGGCGTGGAGTTGCCATCGCCAAAATAGGTCAAAACGGCGTTCAACACTTGGGTGTCCCAGACCGTAGAATTGGTGTCGACAACCTACACGTGACAATTCAGTGACAAGCCCTTCCAAATTGAACTTTTGGTCACCACTGAAGATAACACTATTCCAGTGATTGCCCTGCAAACGACACGGAGTTCCATCCACTTCCATTGATGTCGTAAACGTTCATTACCAAACCACTACATCAAAACTCACTCACATCTTACGGTAGATATTACACTCTAACAGTCTACTAACTGTTCGACCTTGAGAATAATCACGAAACTGGAGTTTCGTTTTGGTTAAAGGTGATCAGCAATATACATCCTAATCCCACCGGGCTTTGGACGGTGGCCATTGTGTGTGTGTTGAACTAGCACATCGTACTTACACCATACATCACCCAAACCTCAACTCTATGCTTGCGATCAGAATTAGTTGTGTGGTGTTCAAGCTATCCGAATGATAACTCCGTGATAAGCATCTCGCAGTTCGTTCAGCCTAGGCGTAGAGTCAAAATAGTGATGAACAGACACTTACCAGACTGGCCTCCAACAAATGGCCACGCTTCCCAGCTGTCCATCTTGGATCCACTGCTTTGGATTCTGTGTGTACGACGAGGTCAGCTCATCATTGTTGACGCAAACTACGACGATGTTATAAAGGGTGCATGAAGGTCAAGACAGTTGAAGTCCGCTAGATCAACGATCACACAGACTCTCACCATTCAACATTATTAACTGCCACCGGGTGCCTATCTGCCACGTAACTGTGTCGCCTATCAAATGGGTGATTACATGCTTGAGGTCAATGGACACGAAAAATAACTGAGGAAGCTAAACAAACTATCTGTCTGTTTAGGAATTTTACACTCAGACCATTGAAAACAAAAATGACAGATTCTTTGAAGTCATTGTAATGATGAATATACAGTTAGGCATTTTTCACAATGTGCAATCACATAGTAAGCTCTCATATGAAAATAATCACACAGTCCTATTGTGAGTATCCATTAGTAGGATTGCTCTTGTGCAGTGCTACTGAGGATGGGACACTGGGAGTCAAACGGGTTAAGTGGAACACAGATCAAGGAACGCTGACAGCGTTATGTCAGTTCTCTGTATACTTCAAACAGCTGTGCAGAAACAAGATCTCAGCCTGCCCCGTGATTTCCTACTAGTACACTTTCACTGACTAGCAGACAACCAACGAGCACAGAGTCTACCACTAAAAGTGGATGAAGTAATGTTTGGACAAAGCTTATCGTTAGTTAGGGTCTGTTCACTTTAGAACACACTGCTCAACTCTATTGTCACAATCAATTCGGGTGTGCAAAAGTCGTCAGTTTTGTACGACCTAGCTATTTTTGAAAATTTGCTACTTTCCAAAACGAAAGCAACAGATGGCACTCTTGATTTCCACTTCGGATTTCCACCGCTTATTTTATAGGCGAGAAACAACAGTGAAACCAAGAAATACAGTTGCTTCTGAAATCTCGGCTTTCATTTTGGTTGGCTCAGCTCAGTGTGACCTTGTGATGGTGAGGCTGTTCAATCTGATTCCTTTGCAACCATAACAGGTGGTCGGAAATTCGATCTATGTTATCTTGAGGTGTCCATGTTGAACACTTCACGATCCTTACAATAGGCACGTCAGGTCATCTTACATGGATGTTCAGTTACGTCCACCCGTGTGTAGCTCACATGTTACCCGATCGTGTTGAACGAAGACTGGGCAATGTTCTGCCAAGTCTAACTGATTAGTCCATGATTTGGACATCACAATCAAGTTGAACTAAGGGAATTCACTTAGTTTTATACCAGTTACATAAGACGGTAATAAGTACACGAGTGTTTACCGTTATCAAGTTGACCATCACTCACATTTGATTGCAGC